>PVJX010001658.1:0-153024 GCA_004027295.1 Dolichotis patagonum
TGTTATGTTTGATATTATTGTAATTGAAACTATGCTCAACTATAGCAGAGTAAGAGATATGGTGTTAGATACTGTTGATGTCCAGTTGACTTAATGTAAAGTACTGTGTTGCCTATGTTGTCCTCTTCTGATCTGCTCTGTACTGCCCCCTTTTGTTTTATTCTCTTTTAAATAAATAAAATAAAATAAAATAAAATAGTAAGGTACTGACAAACAGCAAAAAAAAAAAGTGCTGTGTTGCTTAGTTGTTCTGTTCTTAACTGCTTTGTTCTGCCCTCTTTGATTTTATTCTCTTTAACATAAATAAATAAATAAATAATAAAAAAAATAGCAAGAGACCATGAAAAATCCATCCAGCAGCGAAAAAGTGAATCAAAGAAAAATAGCATAAGTTGATTGGGGTCAGTGAAAAAGCTTGAGACAGCACAAACACCATAAAAAAACTCTTCACAGAAATAATGGCAGAAAACTTCCCAAACTCTGATCAAGAATTTGACATACAAACAAATGAAGCATATAGAACTCTAAACAGCCATGACCAAAGTAAAACTCACCAATATATATAAAAGCATGGAACAAAATACAGTATGGTACAGTATGAAGAAAGGACACTAATCTTGTTTGGAGCAATGTCTGCCATGGAGGACAGGAAGGTTGGTGCAGAAGAGGTTATTGTTTGGCGGGAGGGGCCCTTCCATAAAGACAACAGAGAGATCTTCAGGGGGTTGCCTCTGTTCTTTGTCTCTTAGCTGCAGGGTCAATTTTGACCAAAAAGAAAAATCTGTCTAATGTCACTTGTTTTTCCTGTGCTGCATAACCCTCCAGAAATGAAAGAAAACATTATCATTCACCAGATTCAACACTCTGTTCATTACAGTTACATTGCATGGTGCTTCTTAAAAATCCTGGTACCCATTTCATTTTTCCATAGTGGATTTCATAACATCACTGCTACTTTCTCTGTGTCTTCATTTTGCTTGGTGAAATATTCCTCACTAACACCTTCTGTTGCTCACTCTAGAGTTCAGCAAGTTTTTCCATCATCAGCAGACTGGGGAATTCTTCTTAGAAGTAGAAGCTAGACCTCCCAGACTGTTCTGGCAGCCACCAAAAAAGAAAGCTATAGGTCAATCTCCTTAATGAACGTAGATGCAAAATTTCTCAATAAGATAATGGCAAACAGAATGCAACAAATCGTCAAGAAGATTATGCAGCATGACCAAGTGGAATTCATCCCAGGGATGCAGGCATGATTCAACATATGCAAATCAATAAATGTAATATACCATATTATTATTTGTGTCTGGATATCCCCTCAAAGCCTCATGCAGTCATGGGGACAAGTTTCCAGTTTGTGATTTTTTGTTTAAATTTTTTTCTTTTCATTTTATTTTTATTTATTTATTTATTTATTTATTTTTTTTTGTGGTGCCGGGGATTGAACTCATAACCTTGTGCCTGCCAGGCAGGCGCTTATGCCACTGAGCTAAATCCCCAGCCCCTTTTTTTTAATTTTATTTTTTTAATTTTTTTTCCAGTTTCTGATCGATTCATGTTCCAGTGTTGGGATTACGAGTATGAGTGCTACACCGTTCTAGGGTGGATAGCCTACAGACAATATAAGGGTCAGTAATAGTCTTCTCTTGAGCTTCTCCCTTTTTGATCTTGCTTTTGTTTTCTGGTCATCATGAACTGTTGTACTCTGCCATACCCTGCCTTGAACCCAGCAGATTATAGACTGAAACCTTCACAAATGTGAGCTAGATAAACCTTTCCTTCATTAACTTTGGGTGTTGAGTATTTTGTCTCAGCAATGAGAGGAAAGTAACCAATACACATATCAACAGAGGCAAAGAAAAAAATAATATCAGGAACAGTTTGTAGTTTAAAAAGTCACACCATCATCTCAACAGATGAAGAAAAAGCATTTGACAAAATCTAAAATTCATTCATGATAAAAAAAAAAACTTCAGAAAATTGGTATGGATGGGCTTTATCTCAATCTGATAAAAGATATCTATGACAAAACATCAGTCAACATCATACTACATAGTCAAATACTGAAAGCTTTCATTATAAAATCAGGAACAAGACAAGCATGTCCACTATCACCACTTCTATTCAATATAGTTCTAGAAATATTAGCCAGAGAAATTAGACAAGAAAAAGGAACAAAGATAGGAAAGGAAGGAGTTAAAGTATCATCTTTTTACAGATGACATTCAACCTAGAAGACCCCCTAAACTCCACCAAAAGACTTCTAAACTGTGATTAAAAAAAAAAAAACAGCATGGTACTGACAAAAAACAGACCCAAAATCAATGGAACAGATTAGAAGATGCAGAAACAATTTCAAACACACTCAGCCACCTTATCTTTAAAAAAGCGGACAAACACATTCACTGTAATAAAAGTAGCCTCTTTAAAAAGTGGTGCTAGAAAAACTGGCTTTCCATATGCCAAAGACTGGAAAACTAGATCCATGTCTATCGCAACCCACTAAACTAAAATCAAAATGGATCAAAACCTAAATAGTAACATGGAAATGTAAATTGGCTAGAAGATAGAATAGGTAGAATTCTTAAATTCATAGATGTAGGCAGAGACCATGAATAAAACCCTGATTGCATAGGTAATATACAAAGAATCAACAACTGGAATTGTATCTCATTAAAAAGCTTTTACACTTCAAAAGAAATTACCAACAATGTGAAAAGACAACCCACAGAATTGGAAAACTTTTTGCCTGTTGTTCTTCAGACAAAGGACAACAGCTTAAAAATATAAAGAACTGAAAAAAATCATACCTCCCAAACTTAATGTCTCAATTCAAAATGAGCATCTGAGATAAGTATACATTTCTCAGATAAAGAAATACAAATGACAAATAAATATATAAAAAATGTTCAACATCATTGATCATCTGAGAAATGCAAATTAAACAATGCTAAGATTCCATTTCACTCCAGCAAGAATGACTATCATCAAGAAATCAACCAATAAAAAAATGTTGGCAGAGATATGGAGGAAAGGAATCCCTTTCACTGTTGGTGAGAGTGTAGACTGGTGCAACCACTGTGGAAATCACCTTAGAGATTTCTCAAAAAACTAGGACTAACATTTCCATTTACCCCAGCTGTTCCCATTCTAAGCATCTTCATAAAAGAATTAAATGCATCTTACCACAGAGATATATATACACCATTGTTTGTAATAGCTAACCCTTGGAAACAACCTAAATGTCCGTTAACAAATGAATAAAAAGTTGCGTTTTTATTCAATGGAGTACTAATCAGCCATGAATAGAATAAACTTAGGACATTCTTAGCTAGGTGGATGGACCTTGAGACCATACTGTTAAGTGAAATAAATCAGACACACATGTGTAAATATCTCACTTTCTCTCTGGTATGAGAAACTGAAAGTGTAAATAAGAACCAAACTGTGTAATAGATAGTGTGAAATAGGAAAGGGGAGCTGGGGAGGGGAGAGGGGAAGCAGAGGAATAGAAAAGAAAAGAAAATGAATAAAGAAGGATAAAATGGAAATAAATCTTTGGAAATAAGGCAGAAAAGGAGTTGAAGAGAGGGGAAAAGATTGAGAAAAAATAGGAATTGAGATAAGTCATGCACAGGTAAAATTCCTTGTGATAAACATGATCAGTATGTATATCAAAATTGTATCAATAAATGTAATAATAAAACAAATAAGTAAATAAATCAGATATAGTATGCTTGCCCATTATTGCCACTTCAGGTCACTAGGTATTAAATATGTAAATCTGTTGACTAAAATAAAGAAAAGTTACATGAATTGGGAAAAATGAAAGAAGTGTGTTATTCTGAACTGATATGACATTTTTGGGATCAAAAGACCACAATTACCACCAGAAATCATAAAATAGCTTAGGGACCATGATGCCAACATTATCTACTAAAAAACACGTAATAACCAGTGAATAATAAAGTAAATAAGTAGAAAGAAAGTAAACTCAAAATCTAAATTACAATAACATCATAAACTAAAAGTTAATTAAGAATGACTCCGAACAGGAATTTTAGAGAAAGCGTTACTGAAAGACCATGCTATGGGATACATATAGAGGTTCTCTTTGCTTATTCACAGTGCATCTAACATGTGTGGGTTCGCCAGAGCCTTTGGGAAGATGCTCAAGAACATTCCATGCGATGCCGCGCTGTCCCTGGGGTTGTTCTGGGTCACTAAGACGCAGCTACGTGGCGCATATCTCAGAGAAAGTCCCTCATGTGTGCAAAAGTCACCTATACAAAATTGTTCCCGGCAGCATTATTTGCAATTTATTAAAAAAAAAAGAACCACCACATAAATTTCTATCAACAGCAGAATCGATCCATTCCAGTAGATTTATAGAATCTACAATGTAGAATTCAACACTAATGAGTTTCAGAGTTGGTTGCATCAGCCAGGATAAATGTCAAAAATACAGACAGAGACTGGAAAACATCTACAGAAAATGGGAGAACTGATTGCAAAACTGTGAACACAGAGCTGGATGTGGGTAGTGGGGTTAAGGAAAGGCTCCTCCCAGGACTTAGCACTTGAGCTGTATCCTAAAGGTACGAAGCAGCTCACCCACAGAGGTCAGAGGGAAGATGGAGAAGGAAAACACCCTCTGCATGAGGGATAGTGGCCGGAACAGGAGGCTGGACGCTGTGAGCTAAGGCTTACACAGGACCTGTCTCACGGGGTGGCCACAGATAGGTGCAAGACGCCCAGAGTAACACAAAGGAGTGTGTGTGTGTGTGTGTGTGTGTGTGTATTGTGAAAGGCTACATTTCCCCGGACTTGAACTTGTAGTCCTCCTGCCTCAGCCTCTCCAGTGCAGCCGTTGTAGGCATCTGCCACATGCCAGCTCCCTAGGATATATTTTGACTAGCAATATGTCATGAGTCAGGAAAGCCAAAAAAGGTCAAGAGGGCTTAGTTCTTCAGATCAAAAAATTACCAACCTAAATTAAAAATCAAGCTTATCTTGTTACTGTGCAATCTAGTGAAAACTCTTGTACCTGCCCTAGATGGTAATGAAGACAGCCTGGCACATGGAGAGAAGAGGGTTCGCACAGAATTCATTCTCAACACCATCTGGAAAGCCTCAGTGAGATTTATTTTAGAGTTATAAAAAGATGTAAGGAACATAATGGATCCTTGCCAAACTCAAAAACATGCACGCGGCTTCCATCATGACTGTCTTGGCCATGTCTCCCTCCACATCAGGACGTGTCTTTCTTCCCAGAGGACTCCAAACAGCCTTACCAGACATGCACAGCACATGCTGTCTGAAGGCCCCTTCCTGACACAGCCACCGTAGTGAGGAGACTACACCCCAGGGTGGGGCACACTCGGCACGCGCCTTGCTGCAGCCTCCACACGCAGAGCTCCCGGCGGCACGCTGCCTCTCTTGATTCCGAGGGGACCAGCAGCACATGCACAGTGCTGTAGTGAACCTTGTGGCCTGACCTCTTCAGAAGGAGTGAGGAGCTGTCCACCTGCCACCTTACCCTCAGTTACATCTACCGGTAATTGCCAATCTGGAACAACCAAATAATTTCACAAATCTGCATCTCACCCCGTATGTGAGAAGTGTAGGAAATGTGTATAAAATGTAAAATCAGATATACAATATGTCAATGGAAATGGCTGGATGCAAAAACTGCTTATATTTCAAAATTATATATTAGTAGCAGTAATAAAATAAAACAATAACAATAATGTTTTATTAGCCATGCAAACTCAAACTTCTCCAAGTACTTGAAAGACAGAGAAAATAATGCATAAGATTGTTTGCAGTAGTGTCAAAATATCTGTAAGAGGAAATGGGAGGACTGAACCAGGGAGAAAACAAAGGAGGCTGATAGCCAGGGCCAAGAAAGAGGGCTCCCCTGCATGATGCCTCAACAGCAACTGCTGAGGGAGACACTGCCCATTCAGCTGTTTCCAGACCAGGAGCAACCAGCAGACCCATGAGAAAGGAAGGCTTACTACACCTTGCTGAGGTCTGGGTTTGGACCCCGACAGCCCCTGTTGCAATCATGGTGACCCCCAGATACTGCCCACAAGGGGGCAGTAGAGCAGGAAGTGTTGTAGTTCACCCTGCCTGGCAATCCCCAGTCAACCTGCCTAGGGAAAAGGAAGGTTCCAGCAAGAGCCCGACTGGCCAGACAGCAGTCATGGAACTGCTCCTGGTCAGCAGTGAAGCAGGAGGCCTGGGAGGGCAGAGGTATCAAAGGCACAGCAGGCAAACAGCTGGCAGAGACCAGCTGTTTGTGAAGCACTCACTGTGTGCCAGACACAAGCTTTACTTCCTTCAGTCTTTGGACCTGTCCCCTGGACTGGGCACTACTCTCATTGACATTGCAAAGATGAGAAAGCAAAGTCATAGAAAAACCCGCTTTCCCAAGTTCCTGAAGTTACTGAAGCAGAATTATGCACCCCATCAGTTCCCCTGCTTTTTCAATATTGTTCCTACTGCTTAAAATTAAAACTTCATTATTCACTAGGCAAGCAGGTCTTGTTTTCTAATAGTTCCCAATATAAAGGACAAGGATACATGGAGGAATGTCTATCATAGGGCTACAGCAGGAAACATAAGATGAATCTGAAGTGTTGCATAGTCCTGAAGAAAGTAGATGCAGGCACCCCCCACACAGAAACACACACTAATAGAAGTGTGGCAAAGGCACCCTAGAACCGATGGAAAGGCCTGGAAGACTTTGAGACCAAAGCAAAAAGCATCAGATTATGACATAAGAGAGAATAAATATTCATGAACCTATCCAAATACAAACAAATGATTAAACAAATGAATGTGAGAGAACAGAAAAATCTCCTGCGTAGAATTCCTCCCAGCAAAATGTACGTGGATGCACTGTCTTCAAAGAGGTGGAACGTAATTTCCCAATCCTTAAGTGACTTTTTCCCAAATTATACACTGTGAAATGGGGCAGGAGTCGTGCCCCCCGCGTCCCTGCTTAGCAAGTGGGAGCCAGTGAACTACACATCTGGTGAAAAGATTGGCTATGTTATTTAGTATGAGCTCTCCATATGCAAAGATATGGACAACCTTTGGAAGAAAACAAGAGACACTATGACGGATAGTGAAGATCTCTGGTTGTCTAGCTTTGAAATTTATGCTTTCTTATGTCCAGTTTTGTTCTGTTTTGTTGTGTTTAATTTTACCCCCTTTAAAATAAAAAAAAACGAATGGGGCATGAGGAGGGGAGGTGAATCATTTCATAGTGGAAGAATCTGACAAACACCACCCCACAGGTATCAAGTTCAACTTCAAGCGCAGCAGTGGTCAATTGTGTTAGTAGCATGTACTCCAGGTAAAGTGTGATGAGAAAGGCACCTTACCTCTGTAATCTTCCTTGCCAAAAACCTATAATCATGATATATTTCAAGAGGAAACACAATACATGTGGGCAACTAGCTTAGGCAGAGAGAGCCAGCAGACTCACTTCCACCTGCTAGAGACCACTGCTGGAAGGCTCCTTCCTGTGGGCAGCCAGGGTGGGGGGAGCAAACCAGATAGATTTGTCTCTACCTCTAGAGGCCACCACTTGAAGGCTCCTTCCTGGTGGCAGACAGTAGAAGCAGGGACACACAGCGAAGTAAGCCCTGTGCACCTGTTGGCCACCACTGGAGGTCCTTGGTTCCTTAGAGCAGCCATCACCTACAGGGAAAATCAGACAAACACAACCCTGTGTGCCTGCCACCATTGTAGGAGTCCCAGTGTAGACACACAGGCTGAGAGATGCAGCCCCATCTCCTTGTAACCCTGATCATGGGGGAAACCCAATGTAGCTGCATGGGTCTGAAGAAGCCCACCCCGCAGCCTGCTACCTCCCTGTAAATGTGAGGTCAGAGAATCCCAGATGTCTGTCCCATTCCCCTACACCACAGAGGGGCATCCAAAGTGGGAAGTGTCTGCAGTCCCACAAGCAACTTGTTGGGAGGAACCCAAGAGAATATCAAGACTCAGGAGCAAAAGGCAATCTCAGACCTCCAGCCCACACAGAGTAAGTCTGGGAGATACAGTTGTGGAAGAAAATAGAAGTCACCCATCTGAAATCTCCAAGAGGAGAGCAACAAAAGTAAAGAAAATACTTCATGAGAGCGTAAACACAATCAAATCAAAAATAAAGTCTCAGGTAAAAGAAGGAATCACAAACATAATGAAAGTATTACTCAGCAAGTCTAAAGTAGACAGAGATAAAAAAAGAGGAGCATAGCAAAATGATGGAAACCTTGAATGAAAAATATAGAAAGGAATTTCAATGTATGAAACAGATTCAAAGAGATATCCAGGAAATTAAAAGTCAATCAAAAGCTGGCAAAACCACTTGAAAGAGACTGAAGATAGACTTTCAGACATTGAAGACAGGATGGCAGCTAGTGATTGTGAAAGGAAAGATCTCTTAAAAATAACAAGGAATCAGGAAATAACAATTCAATGGCTAAAAGACGATACAAAGAACCATAATCTAAGAGTGATAGGTATCAGCAAAGAAGCAGGAGTCAACACAAATGAAGTTAAAAGGCTATTTACAGAAGTAATAGAAGAAAACTTCCCAAACATGGAAAATGGATCTGGCATTCAAGATAAGTAAGGCATATAGTACTCTAGCCATAACTAAAGTAAATCTAATAAAAGATGTACAATAATCAAGATCCCAGAAATTCAGCACAAGAACAGAATATTAAAAGCTTTTAGAGAAAAGAGACAGATCACCTAAAAAGGAAAATCCAGCAGAATTATGGCAGACTTGTCAACACAAACTATCAAGGCAAGAAGAGTATGAAGTAAAACAACGTCCAACCCAGATTGATGTACCTTGAAAAACTTTGTTTCACAATTGATGGAAAAATAAGATACTTCCGTGATAAAGAACAACTGAAGGAATTTATGACCACCAAATCAACCCTACAGAGAGTGCTAAAGGACATTCTAGAGAGAGATAAAGCTGACCATGGTTTCAGGAACAGCAGCAGAGGAGGATCACAAAACAGGATGGGCAACTGAATGAAGGGGAAAAGTGGAGTGTCAACAGCAGGAGGATAACATGGCAGAGACAAACCAATGTATGCCGGTTGTAATCATTAATGTAGATGGCCTCAGGTCAGCAATAAAAAGAAACACAGGGAGTTGATCAAGAAACAAGATCCATCAATGTACTGTATACAAGAAACACATTTAACTGGAAAGGAAATTTGTAGACTAAAATTCAAAGGGAAAGAAAACAATTATTCCATGCAACAAGAGACCAGAAAAATAGCAAGGGTAACTTACCTATCAACCGTAGAATGGGTAAGAAAGATATGGTATTTTCATATGATGGGAAGCTACCCAGCTATAAAGTAGAATAGCCTCGAGGCTCTTGGAGGTAAATGGATGCAACTGGAAATCATGTTCATGGGCAAAACAGTTTGAACTCATATACGTGAACCCTATCACAAGAAACAGAAGGCGTTAATGGGATCCAAAAGCAAAATAGTTATTATAAAAGTGATAGGGGAGGAAATGCCTGGGAGGGAAAGGTGGTAACTACTGTTAATTTCTTATTGTCTTGTCTTGAACTCTTGTATTGTTTTCACAATTTTGTTAGATTTGGCTTTATTCTATATTGTGTTGTTAGATTTTACTATGTATGACGGTATGGGCAGCTATCTTGAATATAATGGAATGTATTATGGTAGTCACAGTTGGTTTCCTATTTTTCTAGTTTTGAAGTCCTATAATGCTTTCATTTCTTTGTTTAATTGGTTTCATTCTGTTTTGTCTTGTTTGATTTTATTATGTGTGATAGTATGAACAACTATTTTGAAGAAAACGAGACATTATGGCAGCCATTGCTGATTTCCTATCATCTTGTTTTGAAGTACTATCATGCTTTTATTCATTTGTTTTGATTGGTTCTATTCTCTGTGTTTTTATTTAATTTTATTATGTCTCATAGTATGGGCAACTTTTTTGAAAAAAATGAAATATTATAGTAACCTTTGTTCATTTCCTGTTATGTGGTTTTGAAGTCCTGTAATGCTTTCATTCTTTTGATTGGTTTTATATTTTTTTGTTATGTTTGACATTACTATGTATGACGGTATGGTCAACAATTGCAAAGAAAGTAAGAGACATTGTGGTAGCCACTGCTGATGTCCTGTTGTCTTGTTGTGAAGTCCTGTGCTGCTTGTATTGTTCTGTTCTGATTTGCTTTGTTCTGTTCTGTTTTGTTTTATTCTCTTTAAAATAAAAAAAAAAATTTAAAAACATAAAAAAGAGGAAAACTCAAAAGGACAGGCTACCAATCATCTGGCCAGTGCTTCTAAAAATTGCTCAAGTAATCAAAACATGGAAAATTAGAGAAACTGTGGCATCAGAGAGGTGCTGAAGGAGATCGGCAGATGACATGTGATGTCTTAGAAGGTGTTCTGGAGCAGAAAAAGGATGACAGCTGAAAACAAGGGACTTCTGAACAGACTGTGAACTTAGTTAAGAACAAAGTTTCCCTGTTTACACATCACAGGGAGTTCACAGCATAATATAAGGTAGTGGTATTAGAGGAGCTCTTAACTACTATCTTTGCAGTCTTTTCTGTAAATCTAAAAACAGTCTAAAATCAAAAGCTGATTTTTAAAACATCAACTGATATTCACCCCAGACAATTTATGTCCATGATGACTCCCAGTTTTAATCAATAACAGGGAACAAGATAGGTTTATTTCTTCTTAATGTTATCTTTAAAATATCTGCTTTTATATTGCAGACTACAGCACACAAACCATCCTACATCATTTACATGAAGACATCAATTCTCCCCAACACACAGTCACTTTGTATGCCCTTAGTGACCTCCCCTCACATGCTGCCTTCATGGTAGGAATGGCACAGTGGTACACGCAAGTGCTTGGAGCACCTTTGCTTCATTTCAAAGCAAGAGTGAGCACGCGGTTGTGACTCAGTCCTGCCCCCGATTCTTCGTCCACTAAGTGTGGGCGGAGGATGCTGGGGCAGTGGCTGCTCCTCCTGAGAATGCAAGACGAGTATGCGTACCAAGCAGGGTTTAAGGTGGGAAGCCATCAACACATGAAAAAGTAGCCTGTCTAAGAATGCTACATAGACTTCCCCACATGCCAAGTGCCTCCGAAGTTTGAAAGGCGCAGGGCATAGGGGACACAGCTGTGTGCAACTCCATCAGCTTGGAGAAAAACCATGCAGTACAATTTTGTATTCACTTGTCTTGGGTAGATGCATCTGAGGAACATGCAGTCGTTGCCAAAGCTTTCCATGTGGAAGTTACATTGCGAACAAATGTTTTGAAAAAGAGGAAGCGAGGAAATGGAACGGCATAGCCGTTATTCTCCTGAGAGGACTTCAGAAAATTAAAGCTCAGATCACGTGACAGTTGCTCACTGTCTCTTTTAAATTGTATTTCACTTTATTTTTGTGATAACAAGCAACCTCCTTGACTGATTTTCTTCCTTTGGAATTGAGCCCTGTTTTAGTGTAATGCAGACGTAGCTGACATCGTCCTTCATCCCTCTCCGTGTTCTGAGTTACAGTATATGCCATATCTGGTGACAGTCCAGTTGCCCAGTGTCACATGGAATAAATTATTTACTATTACAGAACTGGTGAATCCAGCGCTCAGGCAGACTTCCCCGAACTTGAGACGCTCATCCAGGTATAGGTTTCCAGCCAAGAGCCCTGTTCCTACAGTTCTGGCTAGGTCAACAAACACAGGACAGTTTGCCGACCCTGGGATCAGATGCCCCTACTCTGGTGCTGTGAGCTCTCATCCTTACCATTAAATAAGGTACACTTATTCCCAAACATTAGCTTCACTGCTTCCCTTAAATAAGAACAGACTAAAGATTTCCAGATGCCCCAAAGTTATTCTTTGAAGACAATGTTGTTGATGACTTATCCTAGATCAATCACCATTGAAGGTCGCCTGTCCTCTTTGGCAATATTTTCTCAGTAACTAATAAAGATCAGCCTGCAGTTATTTATATTAGGTTATCATCTCTCTAGGGTGAGGCTTAATCCATTTTGCAATGTTTTTCCCAACAAGACAACATGAGTTTCTCGTCTGAAAATGAATTAAGTGCATGGTTTCTAAATATGGGATCTGACGCTGCTCTTGTTACAAAAAGCAATTTATTCCCCAAAGGCTTACACCTCAAAGGTTATATAAAAAGGTTCAAATATCAATGCTATCCATTTTTCAATTACTGGGCTTCCTAACACCACTAGCTTTTGGACAGATAAGCAGTGGTATCAGTTTTCTTATTCACCATCTTATAGGTTTCCAATTCCACAACACAGAGAAAGCAAATTTATTGTAATACATTTAGCTGTTTTGAAAACAGAGGTAACCACACTGTTTCCTCCAGGACTATATAAGGTATCAAATAGCATCTGAAGGGATACTTACGAAGTGCTAGATACTAATGATTGCAATTGTAGATAGAGGTTCAAGTGCCTACCCACAAATAAGAAAAGAATAAGGTGGCACCAGGAAACTATTTTCAATGTATGAAAATTAAAGGGCCATGCTATCCACACATCCCTTAAGAAATGGTCTACAGACACTTGTATTTTCCTGCTGGAGAAGGGGAAAAACCCTTTAACATTCTGTTATGCCTCCAGATAAGAGAAAATATCATCATTCATATTTCTCTATGAGAATTAAAGAGAAATATTTACATTACATAAGATGGAAGGGGTTTTGGTGAAAAGAAATAAAGCAATAACCATGGGGAAAAAAAAAAACATTTTGTTACCAACCCAAACTTGTCATGTAAGATTTTCCACGATTGGCTATCAAAGAATATTCTAACTTATACACTTACATTGATTCACTTCAGTAACACCATGACAACAGAGGACTGAGGAGGCAGCAGATATGGACACCTTCCAGTAGTGGGTGATGTTTATAGTATGCTTCCAGACAGCAGAGACCTAGGGCTGGAAGCAGGTGTGAATGAACCCCCCTTCAGGCCAGCCATGCAAGCACAGGACAGTGTGTTCCTACCTGTGCATCAGGGAACATCGAAAGAGTCAAACATCTAAGATTTGCATGGACTCCAAGGAATGCCAGGCCTTTAATCCCTTGAGGAAAAGCCCTACGCCACATGCCTGGTCACAGCAGGCCATGCCAAGGGGCTGACCCCAAAGAGTGCACAATATTCCATTTTATCAACAGTGCACAAGCTTGGAATTTCCACTTTTAGAAAGTTTCTGCACTATATTCAGAGGGAGGCAAGGATTTGTAGCATATGAGGAGAATATTGAGACTCAGAAAGAAAGTTGGGGCCAGAAAGGGGCCAAACACGAATAAGATTTGATCAGAACCAGGGAGACAGTCTTAGGAACAAGGCTGACTCTACATTGGTAATGCAGAAACAGCAAATATGGGCCAGACAAGGGCCTCTGTGTTGAAGGCGGCTTGACAGATGCCCCGGTTCTACATCCAGAACTGGAGATCCAGTGCAAAGCGAACGTGGAGGCTCTTGATTCACAACTGTTAGGAACCTAAGGCTTTGAAGACCGGGCATGCAGGTTAGGTGGGGCCCTTCTCACAGGCTGCATCTTCTGTCTGTGGACCAAGACTGCTCCAGCTCCAGGTCTCCCACAGACTGCGTTCCCCCTGTGAGTCCCCACTGCCGGCTCCATGTGTGATGTGGTGAGCTGCCCTGCAGCCTCACATGCAAGAAGTATAGAACAGCACTGCAGTTAGTGTCGTGGTCCTTGAGTTTTGGAAGAGTGAAGAATGAGATGAGGAAAGAGGCCCCATCTTGGCTCTCCAGCAACTTGCTTCTTTCTCACTGAGCAATGAGGTTCACAAGTGTCATTTCATGGAGTCCTCGGGGTTGTCTCTGTGGGACAACTCAGGAGCCAATGTGACCAAGGTTCAATAGGTCAAAGGAAGCCACGGTGCAAAACAGTGCATACACCAGCTCACTGAAAGTGTCCCCACACTCCCTGCCTCCCCAGCAGTATGCTTGGGTCTACTAGGCACGTACACTGGTCATAGCACTGTTCATTGCTCTCTTACAGCATGGCCTATGTTCCTGAGCACGGGCTGTCCAGGCGATGCCCCCTGCCTCAGCTGCATGCACCAGACATGTCACATGAGTAACTCACCCAGTCTGGAACCTAAACCACGGGACTCTGTGGGCTATAATCTTTACAACTGTCAGACACAGCCTTCTTCTTCCTCCCCAGAACATTTAAGCCCACTTCTATCCCAAACCCTGGGCAATCTTTGTCAGTGCTCTTGGAACAAAGACACTCCTGTTCTGGGAAGAGCTAACAACATCCTGAGAATCATACATTGGCCTGTCTGAGCACAGCACTTTGATCTGAGCAACAGTGATGCTCCATTCCCTGTGCAAAATGCACTTGGGCATCCAAGTCTATCTCTGCAGTATCCAATGTCTTGTTGGCATACTGTCCTGAATCTTCACCTATAGGTTGACAGACACCACTGTACAGATCTCTCCTATCCTTGTCCTGTTCTAGGAAGTTCATATTTGTAATCCCATGGAAATGTTACTGGAATTTTAGTGAGGTAATTTAATCTATTACTTTTAGTGTAACCCATAAAGAAAATAAAGTACTAACATATATTTATAAATAGAGGCAGGCAAGAGATCCTGAGGCCAGCCAGGATAAAGGTTTATTAAAACAAAGGTCTCAACCCAGGGCCTAACTCAGGTTTTATTGATTCGTAAAGAAGGGAGTGACTAGAGAATGATTGACTGTGAAAATTGCAAAAAAAATTACTTGAGTCTGTGAGCTGGGCTAGTTAGGAGGCCAAAAACACCTCTGTAATATACAAAAAAAATCTGCATTACATGATTAAGGTAGTATTTAATGTTTAAGAAGCTGGTGTTTTAGCTTCAAATGTACAAAATTTTTCTGCCCTGGGAAGTCACAGCTCCTTAACTCAAAGCTCAAACCCAGGTGACAGCCCTGGAGCAGTGGCCTTGCCATCTTGCCTGGGTCAACCATGCTTAGAGAGACACTGGGTCAGGGCAATTGTGACTGTTGATTGGCCTCAAAGATTATACATCAACACCTCAGCTAGTCCTACTTACATTGTTTAAAGCCAGTTAAAAAGAAAAATAGCTTAATGAGCTCTGTACATTTCAGTACATGGAGACAGGGCTAGATTTAGTCAAAGTTGAGTAACTGTATTTTATTCAAGGAGAATCGTCCAGGTGGTCCTCCACATAGCACCACAGGAGGGACTGTGCTTCTCTCTGGTAGATAGGTCGGAGAGAAGCTATTCCACTCTCCTCAGATCACTTGGGAACTGGGGCAGGGTTGAGTTTCCTGAGGCTGCTGATGTGACCTGGGTGGCTTGAGTCAACAGAAACGTATTCTTCTCAGCTCCAGAGGCCGGAAGTCTCAGGTCAAGATGTCAGCAGGAATGTGCTCCCACTAGAGACTCCGGGGAAAGATTCTTCCTGCATCTTCCTGCCTTCTACACTTTCAGGCGCTCTTTGGCTTATAAACAGAGCATCCAATCTCTGCTTTTGTCTTCCTGTGTGTCTGTATTCAACCTTCCCTGGCCATGTAACTTACTGGATTATGGATTATTCTAATCCTATATGACCTCAATTTAACTTGGGCATCAAAAGACTATTTCCAATTAAGGACACATCCACAGGTCCATGGGTTAGTACATGGGCTACTTTTGAGAAACAAAATTCAGTCACAACAGAGCCCATGGCCAGGTTTTAGGAACTAATGTATCTGTGCACACTGGAGCCCACCCACTTCCCTGTGCTATCATAAGGATTAAACCAGTCATTTTCTGTTTAGGACTTGGATTCTTTATGCAATGAACTTACCAAAGAAACAGATGAGTTTCTCGTTGATGAGGACCCAGAATAAGCCTGTTTCTATAGTAGGTAGTTTTCCTGCTCCTGGAGAATGACTCCAGCTCCTTCCACAGTGGGCCATCTTTGACCATGGGACAGTTTTGTCTTATATCCTGATACTGACAAAGGAAAAAAGTAAGAGGCTTTTCATAGTTAGATATGTTAATCTTCAATTTGAGAGTTAATTTCTATTTTCCTACCTACTTTGGATTTAATTGTATCCCCTAGCTAAAAAAAATGTTGAAGTCCTGGCTCACAGTGCTTTAGAAGGTGGCGTTTTTCAAGAAGGTCACTGTAGATGTGAGTAGTGAAGATGAGCTTGGACTGACTAGGCTGAGCCATCATCTAACAGGCTAGTGTCCCCACGAAGAAATGGTGCATGAAGACACTAGCACACTAGGAGGATGCCAACAAGGGGTAGAGACAAAGATTTAGGTGACACAGCTACAGCCGGTGGTACCCTAGAGTTGCCAGGATCTACAAGGCTAGGGAGAGACAGGAAGATTTTCCTCAAGGTCCCAGAAGGAACCTGCCCTGCCGACACATGCATTGTGAACTTCCGGCTTCTGGAACTATAAATTCCTGTTGTTGTTGTTTCTAAGACTCCCAGTGTATGGTGCTTCGCTGTGGCAGTCACAAGTAACTAACACATGACCTATCTCTGCAACAGAGGTGATTCATCATAGAACTAGGATCATCCTCCAACTGTTGGAAAAGGAAAACAGAGGAAAACTCACCCATGTGAGAAGCAGGGCCCAGGGTCCTGCCTGTAAGGGTATCAGAGAGATACCCACAAACAGATGACCATCATTGTACGAACTTCACCGTCTGGACAATCCAACATGACAAGCATGTGTGGAGTGGACTAGGACAGGAGGTGTCCCTGGCTGCTGCTAAGTGCTCAGTGTCGATCACTGTCATGCAGTGACCAAAGCCTCTGGCCATCAAATAGTCAAAGGTGGTAGGTAACATCTTATTTAACAATTGCCCCACTATGGGCTTGAACAAAACTCTCTGAAATAAGAACGTGTAAGTATGATAAATGAACCTTACTCGTTGATTTTCTTCAAGCACATGACGTACCTTCAGCTTTGTGTACAATTAAATGGAATTATAATGAGGCAAGAATCACAAACTATTGAAAGGATATGAGGCTTTGTTCTAGAAGTCTTGGAAGGTGGAGACCAAAGCTCTAGCCCAGGAAGGCCTCAGAGTCCATGGAGCCTATCTCCACCTGCCTCTGTGTTTTCATCTACCAGAAGGTGTTTGATGTCCAGGCCAGCTCAGCAAGAAGCTGAACTTTCTCGCCAATGCCTTGTGCAGGACAGCATGTGCTCCAGAACCCACTCCAGCAAAGACCTGCACTGTTTCTTATATCTCTTCCTAGTGTTTCAGCTCAGAAGACCTCTTAATCTAGAAGGAAAACTTCACTGGCAGGTATCTTTCTTAGGAGCTCCTGAGTCTCCAAAAATGAGTGGCTTTGCATTAGAGATTGACTAGGAACACAAAAGAGATGAGTGATGAAAAATACAATGAACTTCACTTTTGGGAAGACAAAAGAAACCTAGTATAGGCCCTAGTGCTCAGACCACAGTACCTACTTTCTGAGCCATATTCTATTAGATGAGAGTCTGATAACTGACACTACTATGAATTGCATGCTATTTAAGTGTCTTAATCTATCTGCTGCCATGATTCTCACAACTCTCTCGCAGTCTGTGGGACAGGAATTCTCAGCCTCATTTTATATGTGAGAAAATGAAGGCCTTAAAGACTAGTCTTATAATTAACTCACCTGATGAATCAGAGGGAGTTATATATGATCTATCACATAGCCCTTGTGCTGTTTGAAAAATTCCTAAAGAACACAACATAAATGGGCTAGTTTTGCATGCGTGTGGTCACAGGAGCAGGATGCTCTTGGGATATAGTACCTGGGGAATTGACCTGAGTGGACAGCAACAGCCTCGCTCATCATGTGACAACCATCCGTTCCTCCCTCAGCCTAAGTGGTAGACCCTGGTGCACTCTTATCATTGGTGATAACTGCGTGTAAAGGTGGCTTCTTTTCATACTTTTGCCAAGGATCCACCAACTGTCACAACTAAAACCACCAGTTCATTAACATCAAGTCATTTTTTAACCAGGCAAGTTTCTATCCTGATCTTCTGTAGTTTTCCTCATGAAGGCAAGTCTCAAGCCACCAGGAAATTGTGAATCACTATTATAAGTAAAAAAAGAAAAACAAACAAAAAGCCTTTTATATGATCATCTATGCTTTTTAGCAAAAGGCTAAAGTGCACACTTGCAGGTTGTAACAAAGGCCCTGCTTTTGACTAAGTCATCCTGAGGAAGAGTAATGGGACGAGAACTGTTCGCCAAGTCAACCAGCAAAGTCTTCGAGCGTCTGCGTGCTCATGCTTTGATCCCAGAAGGAACCCTACATCTTCACTGGAGTGGCAGTTTATCTTAACTAATAGTTCATACCACTACTTCCCTATGAAAACAGTGGAATGATTTCTCTTAAAATATTTTAAAGAATACATTCTCTTTTTTTGATAAAACAGAAAATGACTTCATTTCAAAACATAACTTCTATACAACCAAACACTAATTCCAGAGTTTTTATCATTCATTATTGTCTTACTTACTTTTTATTCATTGCTGAGACAAAATACCTGATGCCCAAAGTTGGGAAAGGAAAGGTTTATTTCTTACAGTTTTGGGAGGTTTCAGTCCATATTCAGTTGGCTCCAAGGCAGGGTGGCATGGCGGGGCCACAGTTCATGGCGGCTGCAAATAGCAAGGTGGAAACCAGCAAGAGAGAGACACACCTTCTTCCTGCCATTACATCACATCCTGGCTCCACCCCTAGGAGGGTGTAGCACTGACACCATCAATCCAAGCACTAGACGATGAACCAATCATAAATGCACAATGCAAATACATGAGGCCTGGGGGCCACAGACATAAACCATGACAACTATCATTATAAAAGAATACATTCGTAACTGCCATTCTAACTCTAGTGTAAAATCATATCAACTATAGTCATTCTAATTTTAATTTAATGTTTTAAAAATAGCTCATTTTGCTCCACACTCTACATTTGCATACCAAGCCTCTGAGCCTCTCTTGTGAGGCTGTAGGGGATATGTTCAGTCTTCTGACTTGTTTAGGAGGACTGACTAGTCCAGATTAGTTTTTTCCTTCCTCTCTCACTGGTAATTAGTACTAGAGGACACGGGCCTAAGTTAACTATTCATAGTTTAGCCATAACGTGATTGTTACAAACAGCACATCACCAGACAGTCACCCTGGGCTCTCCTGCAGCTGCAGGAACTTATCAGTGACAGTGTCTCCTGCTGTGTCTGACCACTGAGCTCTCACAACTCTGAAACTAATGTTGTTCCTCACACAGTACCTTCCTTCCAACCACAGGGGTGCAGAAAGCACTAAGCCCCAGCAATGCTCACAGAAGCTGTGTTAACACCCTTCCTCTCATCAGCAGACTGGAGAACCAAGCACCAAGTACCATGGCTTCCTGGGAGCAGGGACCTTCCAACTAGAGAAAACCACATTGGTAAAGGAGAAGAGCTCTGTGCTCCTGGCTGTGCTCACCCTGCCAGTAGAGTGATGTGGTTGACCTGGGTGGCAGATGGCAATGAGGGAGGGCGAGACACAGACAGGTTGCTCCTGAACACACCCTCTGCACACTGAGCACTTATCAGGAGTTTACCCTGGACCTCATTTCATCCTTGCAAAGGTCACCCATGCAACAGTTAGCTGCTTTCCAACCCCCCAAGGTGGAAACTTAAAGATGTTGTGTGACACAATGGTCACACAAACTGGGGAGCTCAAGAAACCTTGCACAGATTAGACACAAAACCCAACATGCATGTGCCATGTGTAAAATCATTCTTTCCCCTAGAAATATTGACTTCTAGGCTTCTTGGAGCAAGGATCGCAAAGCAGAACACACATACACATGGAGCAAGAGCCTCACTTACTTTGCCTGCTACTTATTCTGCAGGGGAAGGTGGCTTTCAGCCTTCCCATGAGACTCCCACTGTCTGCCTGGCCCTGACCTCTCCAAGCCCTTGACATGGGCCCCATTCTACCACCTGTCACTGCATGATGCATCCCAGCGTTTGTGCCTAGTCTGCACACCAGGGTGAAGGCTGCTTGCCTGACTTTCAGAGGGATTCTGAGGAGCAGGAGCTAAGGGTTTGGAGACAAGAATAAAAGCAGATGCACAGCTGGAGCTGTTGGCAGTGCTACCCATGAGGGCACCACCTATGATTCCAAAGCCCTCATCCCTGCTGGGGACGCGGCTGCTGGGCTGATGTAGTGGAGGGTGGTCAGTGGCCGCCATTCTCCAGAGCCCTGTGCCTTTCTCCATCCTACTTCTGCTTTAGTCAAAGCACAGTTGAGCCTCAGAAACCTCATACACAGGTCCACAAAAAATGTTGTTTCAATGTTTTAATAAATCTGTTGGTTTATCCTTTAGAGCACTTTCTTTCTCTTTCATTATTACAATGTCTATTATCCATTTTGGATCTTATTACTGTTTCAGTCTTTTATTATTATTTTTGTACTAGAGAGACAATATGATATTTACAAATGTGAGTCTGAGTTATTTCACTTATAAGAGTAGTCTCATGTTGCCTCCATTTACCTATAAAAGCCTCAAGACCATCCTTTTTTATAGCTGAGTAGTACTCATTGTATAAAAATACCACATCTTTTTCATCCATTCTACAGTTGATGGGCATTTTGGGTGTCCACAAGATTTAGCTATTACAAATTGAGCTGCTATAAACATGGGTACACATATATCACTGTGACATGATCTTTTCAATTTTTTCTGAGAAAATAACCAGGAGGGGAATAGCTGGATGTATGTTTAAGTGTGCAAGATAGGTAATAATACTACTGTTTTTTTAGTTTATCAAACAGAATAGTTTGTTCTGTCATTATTTGATTGTCCACTTTTTATGCTTCGATTTTGTAACTTGAGCAACTATTTCTAACAATATGTAATTTATCACCTAGTGATTTCTTACTGTTTTTTAATTCTCTATTATTTCTAGCCTTCTATGTTTTGCTTTTTTTCTCTAAATAATAAATAAATAAATAAATAAATCTTCCATCTAATCAAATACCCTCCTATGATATGACTAAGTTCATCATGCTGGTTAGGACCCTAAGATTCCAAAGTGACACTAAGAATCTTGTGCCCAATCATCTTTCCCAGAAAAGCCTCTTTTTCCACCAGGCTGTCCCCAAATCTCACCATGAATTTCAAGAGCCAGGGTTATTTCTCTCAGGATAAGAGGGAGAGACCCTGTGCAGGGTGGGACGCCCCAGGGAGCAGAGGAGCTAGGACTCCACGTATTCAACACCCTGCCTAAGGAGCAATACCTCAGAAAAGGTAGCTTCCCCTGCAAAGGTGCAATTTCCTCTTGGACTTAAGATGGCACCAATGTCACACATGGCCTCATCTTGCTGTGTCCCTTCTTATCAACTCTCTACAGAATCCAGCTTGCTGCAAATATTTCTTACACTACTAATCAATAGCTAAGCTGCATTTTGATGAAAAGTTTATTACACTACAATTTGCTGGAAATCACTAACTTTTAATTACATGCATGTGCTAGATGAACAAAACACTTAAAGAAAGACTATGCAAATGGAAAACAGAGATCTTTCTACCTAAACCAGTTTATAGTAGAATTCTGGCTTCCACTAGGATCTCATATGTAGCATACCTGAATTTTGGGCACACCTGAAGAGCTTATGCACCAAGGTCCTTTTCCAAGTTTAGGAAAGAGGTTTTTAAAAAAGGTGAAGAATCAGAGGACAGAGGATGTCCAAGGCTGCTGTAGAACCCCACAAGGGCACAATGCTACTCAGCCACACAGCCCCTGAGTCAGGGTATGATTACATTCTCCCATTTTTGTTGAAGTGTACAGTTTTGTCTAAGTGTGCAGCTCAGTGTCTCAGTACATTTAAAGCTGTTTAACTACCATCACAATTGAGCTTGAAAATGTCCTCATCATCCTCACTAGCCTGACACTAATATGTGTCTTTATTATGTCCAGCGTGGCTTTGGGACGAATGTGGTCTCCTCCTGTTGA
This sequence comes from Dolichotis patagonum, assembly GCA_004027295.1. Classification (NCBI taxonomy): domain Eukaryota; kingdom Metazoa; phylum Chordata; class Mammalia; order Rodentia; family Caviidae; genus Dolichotis; species Dolichotis patagonum. Next base: position 22,070 of record PVJX010001658.1, read on the forward strand.
GAGGGATCCAGCTCGGGTCAGCCCTAAGGGCCTCCTTGCTCTGAGGAGGAAGCATAGGTGAGCTATGGGAGAGAGGACTGGGGTCTAGCCGCTTCTGAGAGAGTAACTTTCAGAATCAGCAATGGTTCACGTCAGTCTGGTCCAGGGATGCATTTTTCACAAATTTTATACTAATAATACTTTGTTCTATAAATTTTGTACAGATGTCTAACCTACAAAGATGGCTCCCTAATCTATACTTTTTGAGCCTACTTGGAAAACTCTTTGTTTTGCATATAAAGCTCCAAAGTTCATTTATCTGAATCTAAATCTCAATAAACCATTATAGGCACTGTACCTCCCAAATCACTGCCTTCCCTGTCCTTACAAAACCCAAATGAGTTCATCATAATTAATGCTATAGAGCAAACCTTGCATATAATAATTAACCACATATTGTTAAGTGCTATCAAAAATGCATAGCACTTAATTAGCTTGAAACAACATTCTCTGCATATTACAAAATGGGCTAATGACATTCTTCAGATGATCAGCCTTCAGCAGGAAGTAGTTTTGCTAACAGTCTTTTAATGTATTTATTAGGACTTCAATAATATTGAAGTAGTACACAAGCAATTTAGCTTAAATATTCTATTTCAATTAAACATTTGACCTCTTTGAACTCCGTAGAATTCTTAAATTAGGGATTGGTTTGTAATTATGTCATTTGTGGGTACAGTATAATATAATAACTCTACATTTTATTGTCTCGCTACCTAATGGATATGTTTTGTATAATGAGAGATTTCCCACACATCAGTACCAGTTTCCTCGAGGGTGGGACCAGCAATGTCACTCAAGGTCATACGAGAAAGATTCAGCCTTAGCCAGTGGGTGAAGCAGGAGCTCAAACTCCGTCAACTTGCCTTCTATCTCCAAGTCAGTCCCTTGCTGAGGCAAGCTTTTTTCTCTGCACAGTTTTTCTTCTAAGAACTGGGATAATATTGCTGACTTCATTTTGCCTCCAAAAGCTCTTATGAGATGACACTAGTCTAAAATGTATCTGTAAATGCTTTCACATTAATCGATAATAGAGGAGTAAGTTAAGTAAAACGTGGGACATGTCATAATCCTGCACTGAGAGAATTAGCATTATTCTATTTAGATTTCAAAAAGAAAAATGGAACTTCCTAAAGCTTATCATATTGGATTTGCATTTATACTTGGTTGTGAAAGCCAAGTAGCAACAACTACCTATAAATAAACACACTGCTGTGTGTTTATTCACAATTCTTTGAATAAGTAACCATCAGGAATCTGTGGAACGCCCATTGAATAAAAACGATTGCTTTTGATTTTATATTATATTACCTGTTCTGAAAATTTTGCATGGGTTTTCCACAGGCATCAAATCAGCGCTGAGTGAGCTCTAGGTAGGACGCATCCAGAGATGAAATTTTCAGGTCAAGGACCAACCCTCTGCCGCTTGTGGCTCTGCACACCCTGCCACTCACGCTCAGATGAGACAGCTTGTACTTGCACGTGAGCACGTTCATTGGTCATGTCCTGCACTCTTTGCTTTGTCCTCTTCCACTGCTTTTGCCCCGAACAGACAGGGTGTCTGCAGAATAAAATTTTAGACTTCTGTGGCTCACCCAAGTGTGTCTGCAGGATTTGTCTTGCAAGCCCTGAGGCTCATCCAGACCCTGCCTGCAGAGCTGGGCTCTGCTTTCTCAGGGGCTGAGGAGGTTGAGGAACTTCGCCTTCTTTCCAGAGACTCCATCTCTCGACTGAGGTGTTCTCTACGCAGCCCAGTCACTTTGAAGATGCTGTGTTGTTGAGCCTCTTCCCTCCCAAGGCCTCAGCCAACTGGGAACAGAAACACCGTCTCTGCAGGGTACACCGTCCAGACGGTGAATCCCTTCTGTTAGTGCATTTGGCAATCAAGATGCTGGCAATTTCTCAATTCATCCAGACTTAAGCCCTTTTAATTTAATATTTACTCTTACTCTTTCTCTTTCATCTTACTATAAGTGGCAAGGAGAAACCAGTCTACACCTCAACACTTGGCTTAGCAATCTTTTCAGCTAAACATCCGCTGTCACTGCGCATGAGTACTGCCGGCCACGTAGCTGTGAGACACACTGCACTAGCTCTGCATCTCCTGTGATGAGGACTCCCTTCCCCTGCTCTGCGGCAATGTGCTCCCCTTCCCTCTGAGCCCTCACTGACTGCAGCCCCCACCTGAGCAAGCTCTTACAGCATTCAGCTTTATAAAGATTCTGTATCTCTTTACAAAATTATATGTGACACACTGCATAATACATAATACACATTTTACATGTATTCCTTACATATAACCCCATGTTTATCATACATATATGGAATAGTTCACTACACATAGTAGTCATAAGAAATTTCTAAATGAACACAATTCCATACATATTCCTTATCTTATGCTTTAGATCTAAAATGTCCCCAAAATTCTCAGCCACGTGGAAGGTGACTGGATCACGAGGTACTACATGCATCAGTAGACTCCTCTGTTGGAGTTCAGAGCTGAGCATGCATTCGGGGTGGGATCTGCCAGAAGTGACGGGTCACCAAGCATGTGACCTGCAAGGGTGCATTGCCGCCACCGAGCCCTTCACTCTCTGCTGTCATTTTGGAAGCAGCTTTTCTCTAACTGGGCTCTTCCACCACACCATTTCTGCCTTGGAGCCAACCACCCATGGACTGAAACCACGAATCAAAATAAACTCCACTTCCTTTAAGTTGTGGTTGTCTGGTGTCATGTCCAATGCCAGGAAAGTGAGTAAGACTCTTACATATACTTCATAGTATACTCCTCGTATTCACTATGTACATAAGGAATAGCATTACATATAATACATAGTGATTATATAGGAATAAATATAAGCAAAAGTAAATTTAAAGTCCTGAATAATCATTAAATACATTCCAAATATGTATGAATTCTTCATGTGTGCTGTATACATAGGGAATAGTATATTACATATAGTATACATAAGGACTAGATGTAAATATATATGTATATTTTGTATATTTAAGATTCAGGACCTTGTCAGCTATGGGGAATCTGCAGGTCATGTTCCCTCTGGGAGCTCAGAATAGACATCATTGTCCTAAGGAGCATTCCACCCTCCCCAGGATTCTCGATCTTTCCTCTTAAGGATTCAGATGATCAGCTGAGCCCACCTGCATTGTCCTGGTTGCTTCCTTGATGTGAAGCCACCTGTATGCCACTGTCAGTCATCAATGCAGAACACCTTTGCAGCAACTGATATGCGTCAGTATATGATGGACCAGACTCGGGACAGCCTGTACAAGTTGCCTCCTTCCTCCTACAAGCAGCTTTCTTCATTCTTTGCTGCTCCCGATGTTGCCTGCTTCAGGTAGCAGGGCTCTCCAGAAAGAGAAAGGGCTTCTCTTTCCCAGAGAAGAAAGTCAGAGGGAAAAGATCTGAGGAACACTCAGCTCACGGCATGATTTATGGATGTATTTAAAACCATGAGACATAAATGTTGAAAGGAAGGAACAAGAGACACAGGAGAAGATAGGAAAGTATGTAGATGTGAAAAAGAGACCAAATAACAGGGACGCTAGGAAGAGAATAATAAGTGTTTTTCACCATAAAAACTATATTAATGTTAATTCATACCTACAACTGTCAGAAATATAATTTTACATCAGTAATACATGAAAATTGAAGAAAAAATAGGAAAATGCAAGTAAAAAAATTTTTTAAAGTTCTTACTCCACCACCCAAGCACAACCACCGTGGATGTGCAGGTGGCTGGTGTCTGTGAGTTTTCACGTCGTCATAAAGCTGTACAGTAAGGGCTCGGGGAAGACCAGGTGTAGCATCCTGCGCTGTCATAAGGGGATGGAGATGTGAACCCCCCAAATGGATCACTTGAAATCACCCCTCTTCAGCACCTAGGTGTTGGTCCATAGTAAGTCTGCCCATGAATTACATATGTCTTTGAAGGACACTGTCCTCAGGTTCAGCTCTTCCTGGACATGCTCAGAGAAAGGAGAGGGGGTTAATTGTGACCACATTTTAAACTCATATTGTCCTCCTGAATTTAGGTAAAATTACACTGACTCTCTTCCGGATTGTCTTTCCTCTTATTAATAGCTCTGTATGCTGCTGCCCTGGGTCCTCCTTGCTGTATGTATTTAAATCTTTCCATTCAAATATGCCTTTCAGCTTATCTTGCCCACTCCTGTTATTTACTTCTTTGGAAATTCTCTTTGATTTGTTAAGTTATATGTCACATAAACCCTAAGAACTGCAGTACCCAGCCATGGGCCCCTGTAGCATGGGTTGTCCCCAGGTGCCTCAGATCTCAGGGATCAAAGGCAGCCTAAGTTGTTTTCCTCCACAGATGGCCACCACCTCTGACCACTCATGCAGCCATCTGCACTCATGTCTAAGTACAGAGTGACAAGTTCATGACGCTACCCAGCCTTCTGGACGAACTCAGTGATAGTTTCTGCAGCCCTTGTGATCTTCCCTATACCCCAGCACCTCCTACCCACACTCACATCCTCAGATCTCAACCAAGCTGTCCTATCATCTGTGCAGCTAGTGAAAGCTAAACGTGTACGCCCTCTCAGCCAGCTGGTTCTGCTGCAACATCTTGTATTCACCCCTCACTAGACCCTAAACTCCTTGAGGGGGTTTTGAACATGACTTGGTTCACAGTAGGTTCTCAATAAATACTCTTGAACCAACGACATTAAGAAGCAAACCTAAATGCACCCTCACTGCCTCTGGTGCTGACTTACTGCCTCTGCTTTAGGAAACAGACACACTGTTTGCCATGCCATTCTCTCCCCAGCAGTGCTGGGGCATGGTGGAGAGTGCTCACCTCACAACATTTAAAGGAGTGTCAAAAATCTCAGGAGTCAAGAGACGCAACAATGAAATGCAATGTGTGTAGCAAGTGAAAATAAATTCAAAGAAACCCATAAAGCAAGAATTGAAAGATTTGATTAGTACAACTGATACTTCTTTTTGGCCACTGTTGCTTTGTGGGACATTGTTACTGATCACCTTATAATTTCAATATTTTTACCATTAATTTTTGTATAAGCTTTTTATAAGCTTATATAAGGTATTTTATATAAGGTTTTATAATCTTGTATAAGGTTTTTTAAAAATTGCACTAAAATATTCATTTTTTTCATTCTTCAGTTTTCTTCAATTTTCTTCAATTCTTCCCCTGAGACAGATGTTCAGTTTCCTCATGGTGTTACAACTCTGACACTTTGAGCTCTTCTGGGCAATGGCTGTGTCTTTCAGACTGGTCCAAGGAGAGACTCTGCAACTACTTTCTTGTGTGGTGTGATTCCACTGTGAAGCTTCTTTCGTATATGTAACATTAGGATAAAGATTACACAAACCCCCTTTCCTATGCTCAGATCTTTAATTCAACGTTCTTTATTCGCACTGTATTTTTATGTATTTGGTTAAATCAAATGATTATAATTTATTAACCTGGTTTTTGATGGTTTAACAAAATACTCAAAGCTGCGTGACTTTATAGAGAAAAGAGATTTACTCAAATCACAGTTTTGCAGACTGACAGTTCATGACTAATGGGCCCGTTGGGTTCACTGGGTCCATGGGTAAGGAGCTGACAACGGAGGTATGTGTGGAAGTGAGAGACCACACTGCAAGAGGGAAAGCCAGAGCCGAGGGGGAGGAGCCAGCTTGCTGCTTCTCTAACAACACTCCTGTGGGAATTCTCCAAGTGTCCTTCATCCTTTCTGAAGATGGCCCTTGATGCCTAAAGGCTATATCCTTTCCCACTGCTGTCAAGGGACCGAGTTTCTAACTTGTGAACCATTGGGAAACAGATTTCCACACCTGGCTCCCAAGGTTCGCACACTTTTTACAACACAAAATGCTTCTACTTATATCTTCCCTAGCATCCAAAGACTTCATTCACCCCAGTATCACTCAAAAGATCAAGTCCAACAATCACCTGAGACTCAAACTCTTTCCAGCTGTCGATAAAAATCAAAGAACAAATTATGTCCTTCCAAGGTGGAAGGGACAGGGACAGAATCAACATTCCTATTCCACAAGGAGGGCCAAGAAGCAGAAATATGTGATTGGCCTACGCAGGACCTGGATCGTGAGAATGCCCCTTTGACTTCAGTCCTACCGAGAGGAAACCCATGGCAGTGTTTTCTGAGTATTTAGGAGCTCTCACTTCAAACTACTTTATCTCCAGTGTGTGTGGCAATCTGATCTTTAGGAAAGTGTAAGCGAACTGCTGCAAGACCAGTGATATTCTGATTTGGAGCGCACATCCAGGAGTCTTCTGTGGCTGTGGTATTGGAATTTCAGCTTTGCATTGGACTTTGATTTGTTGTCCCATATAGATTTCGATTCTGTTGTTAAGACCCATCAATTTCATTTACTAAGCATTCAGATTGCTCTGGCTTGCTTAACAATGGATGCAGTGGAGCTCCGGCACTGCCCTCACTCTCCCGATTTGATTTTTGTGGTGGCTTTCCTATTGTCCCATCCACATCCACACCATCTAAATTTAAACCCAAGTCAAACCTTTCTTGATGTTTAGATACTTCCAGTTTCTCAGATCAACTCAATTTTAATTGACTTTGATTGTGGGGGAGCCAATCTCAATCTCACCACATCCAGGTGTCCTTTGGGAGCTGTGACAATGAGACCCCCTCTGAGCCCACACACAGGACACCTTCCTGCTCCTGCAGCATAACCCCTGCTGGCACAGACGTCTCATCCACAGCCTCAGCTTACCATGGTGCACTGGGCTTGGATTATGATGCATTAAGCACCAATGATGTGGAAGAATGTGCATATGTTGAGTAGAATGAGGGGACGGAAGCACTGCTATGTAAACATGTCAAACATCTGTGTTCAGGAATGACTAGAGGGACACACACTGCGATGTCAGCAGCGGGGAAGACTGGATGCAGAACTAGTCTTCTTTCTACTGTATTAGACCATTTGATGCTCCCTCATAAGAACAGTTTGCAATGGGGAATCTACCCAGAAAAGTACAACAAAACAAAATGTACCATGCTGGCTATGGCTGGAGTAGTGTTGCCTTCACATGAGAGAACTCTTCTTCTTTCCTGAGTCAGTCTGCCTCACCCCTGTAGGGTTTCCCCAGAACCCCTTTCACAACTTGCTGCCCAGGTTCAGACTGGTCCCTGATACCACACCACACCAGTCCTCAGGCGGCCCGCCAACTTCATCCTGCCTCTGGCTCCAGCTCAGCCTGCCCTCCCTGTTCCCTTCTCTACATCAAAGCCGTGTTCCTCTGCCCAGCCTGTTCTGCCTTTCCCATTGCTCAGGAAGTGAGCAAGAGCAAGATGAAAGTGTGGTGGAGAACATGTGGCCAATGTGCCACAGCCAGTTGTTCGTGTATCATTGGAAGCTTCTCAAAGGCTCACCACCACTGTTCTATGGGGAAAGAGGACTGCCCCACAGAGTCTCCTGCCAGTCCATGACTGGGCAGCAACTTGGACAGGGCTATCCCATGAGATCTGCAGGGACAAGTGGCAGATGGAGGACCTCCCATTTCTGCACGCTTTGTCTTCCAGCAGGTGGGGGAAACAAGCATTGAGCCTAGGTCAGACAAAGTTACTGACCATTAGAGCACTGTCTAAGATGGCATTCTAAATTTGAAGTAGAGTTTAATTGAGAAATCTGAACCACAGATTCTAAAACACAAGACTACTCTTTCAAATAAATTGAAATTTTCTGGCAGGGCTATGCTCATTAAACCACAGCATTAAATAAAGCTCCAAAATATGCATTTTTAAAAAACTGTGCTCCAGTCAGAACTGCAGGAAAATGAGGGGTCAGCCACAGAGAAATCTCTTGTGTTAACATTAGCAAGGATATCCTCAGTTATGATCTGCATTATGAAGAACAGCTCTCAGAGACAAGTAGAACTGTGCCCAAGGCCATGAGGGCTAGAATTCAGGCTTCTTGCCCCACTTCTCAGTACTTCTACTACGAGGGAGAGAATTCCCCATTTTTAAAATCAGTCTAAACCTGGAAGGGTGGCACATCCCTGTACTGTAATTCCAGATACTCAGAAAGCTGAGGCAAGAGGATCTTGAGTTGGAGGTGGTCAGCCTGGGCAGCTGATCAACCATGTCTCCAAGTGAAAGTAAGGACTGTGGATGTAGCTCAGTAGTAGAGTGCCTCTGAGTTCAGTCTTCAGCACCAGAGCAAACAAGCATCATCCTACCTGCAGTTCTTCTTTCCTTTCTAAAACACTTTTCTCCCTACATTGCCCCATCCAGCGCAGCTCTTGAAATTCCCAAAGGAGGATGGTGGAGGATGAAGAAATAAGGACAAGAGTCAGAATGCAGAAAGCTGATGAGTTCTCTCTCCTGATGGGAGGAAAGGAACTGCTCGGTGACTGCAGTGACTATTTATACAATCAGCAAGAGGTTGGTAACAGGTGAAACCCCCTCCTAACGGGGAAAGGACCTGTCTAACAACTTGTTTGTCTGGCTCACCTTGGGCACTGTGTTCTCGGGCCAGCTTTCCTCTTACCCCACATGGGCGATCAATCTCCCGCTCAGCTGCTCCCCACACCACATTCTTTCTCTGCCTATCTGAAAGTGTCTTTCGTCAGTGTCTCCCTCTAAGCCTGCTATCCCCAGCCTTTCCTCTTCCTTGGGTTCATCTTCACTGCCCATGGTCCACAGGTTTCTCTCAAGCCATCATTATTGGCACCTGGCCATTTCTACCACATTATTTTGCAGTTTATTAGTTATTTACTACCGAAATTCTCCAGCCTGACCTCCTTTTGAGGTTACTTTCTCACCAACAACTCAGTAGTCAGTCTTCACAAGTCACCTTCCTTCTCATAACTCCATTATCTCTGCTTTCTCAAACGCTTCTGAGTGTTGTACCTCCTTGGGTCCCAGCCTGCATACTCTGTAGCATTTCACCTTCCTGAGCAATGCACTCACAACCTGCATGTCCCTGCTCAGGTACACTGTCTGGTTCTGCTTTTTCTTGCCCACAGAAGTCCTGCTGAGTTCCTCACTAGCCTCAGTTTCTTTTCCTGCTCTCTGAGTGCTTTCCTTTCCTTCTCCCTAACCTTAGCAACCTCAATGTCTCTGTTTTGATAAATTCCAGCACACACAAATCGTTGTTCACTCTGAGTGACCACTTACCAACTGTGGAGAGGTTTGCTTGGCACCTTACAGAGGGGCCTCTGGCTAATTCTCTCAACAGGCTGGAATCGAGGAGCTATGTTCAAGCCTGTCTTTCAGACTCGGAAGCTGAAGCCCACCTCACCAGTAGCATGGCTGAGCAGATATACAACAGAATGAGCTTTCAGTCCTGCTCTTTCACAATTTGATTTTAGAATCAAAAGACAAAAGCAAGAGCATTCTAGCTAGCAAAGGACGTCTGCTCCTTGACTGACCTCTGAGGCCACTGCACCTTTGCCCAGCATGCTCTCTGTCCTCAGGTCCTAACATGTTCATGCATGCAAAGCTCCTTCTGCCTTTCCTCAGAGCTTGCACATTGTGCTTAAATCTTGCCTTTGTCAAAATGCTCCTGCCTGCACTTCTATCCTGCCTGTGCCTCTTCGTGGTCTTGCTCTTATCTCACTCACTCTGACTCATCTGCGCTTCTGCTTTCCCTGCCCTGGCACACCGTAGCTTCCCAAAGGTGGGCTTGGCTGTCACATGTGGTATTAACCATGGCAGCATCTGGCAGAGGAGGCAGGGTGGATTTCTTAAGTGCCAAATCCAAGAAAATAGTACTCTTCCCTCTTCTCCAAGACCCTCCCTATCATGGGAAAATCACATATAATTTAGTTTTATTGTCTTTCAAAGGACATAAAATAAGTGTGTCCATAGACATAAACTAAACTAACCACATGCACAGAATAATTCTGAAGTGCACAAAGCATCCAAAAATCCTAAGAATACATGTCAGTAACCTGACAGGGACAGAAACCCTCAGCACATGGCATGCACACCCGAGTGCAGTTGGGGTGCCAGGCAAATCGAAGCAGGCTGGCAGTATGATTCAGCTGTCCTAAGTATGTTGAGTGATTTCCTCCACAGATCAAGGAGCAGAGATGGCAGCAAACCAAATGATTGCTCTCACATTTGATCTCCTCATGTCATCAGTGATGAGGATGCAATTCTGCAGTCCATGACTAGCCAGTGTGAGAGGGAGTTTTAATCTGTAGCTACACCCATTAGCACACGTGATAGATTTGTTTTCTCCATACATACCTTTATTTTGGAAAATTGTACATTTCAAAACCAAAGGAAATAACAGCACTAAGAATTATACTATTTCCATCAGAAATATCCAATTATGACAAGGAAGGCAGAACAAATAAGTTAGGAGCTGAAAATCAAAGGGAGACAGCACCCCCCAAAGACTGTTGACTATGCACCCTGCCTCGGGACTAAGGCTCCCAGACTCCCCCCTGCATGGCTTGGCCTCTCTGCCGTGTCAGGAGCTATAATAGGACAAGGAGGCCCTCTGTGAGACCTTCTAGTGCACCTCTCCCAGGAAACTTGCCCTCAGCTCTGGTTCTCTTGTGTCAGTTACTCACTCTCAGAACAAAGGCGAATCACCTAAACTGTGCCTTCCTATTCCTGTATACATAAAGCATACATATACACATATATTATGTGTATACATAATATACACACCACAAGGAAGTTGTGAGTTGAAATTAATCACTAAAATCACTTCAGAAATCATCAAAAGCTATGCAAACATTGCCTGTTATCTGCCTTCAAAAGTGACATCCCCTATCTTTTACTAAAATTTATCCTCAATGTATGATTTCAAGAGAATGCAGCACTTCGAAGATGAATTTTTATTTGTATTTACCAAATTTTGGAAGCAATCTCATTATGTCAGTGTGTGTGTTAAATACTAAATGTGAAGTGTGTGCATTTCTCAAAAAATTCTCCAGAACAATACACAAAAATGTTCAGTTTCTAGATAAGGAGAAGTTCAGTGTCAATTATCTGTAGTTAATACCCATGATTTTAGAATTAGAGGTGAAAATGACAAAAAACAAAAATATACAAATCCTCCCAAACCCCCCACAACTGCATTTTCATATATGCAGCCTTGGAGCTGTGTATTTTTAACATAATTAAATTAATGTCTAGCCCATGAAGAGGTACTGCTTCATGATCATTCATCTCTCAAGGATATTTGAAGCTGAGTAGATAACTTATTTTTAACCTTAATAATCTTTAATTTTGCTATGTATAACAAACTCACTTTTAAGGATAATTTCTATGTGGACAATTGAGTTCTTTACAATTTTCACCTGTTCACTCACTTTCACAAAAGCAGCATGTGGTTTTCATACCACATGGCTGGAAGAGCAGAAGGGCTTGTATCAGAGGCAAGATCAGCCAGTTCCAAGAGGCAGCCCCTCTGTGGCTTCTGCAGTCTTGGTGTCTTTGCCGTGCCTGACACACGGTGGTCACGTGTGAGTGTATGTTGGACACCTGAGTGATGAGGGGATGATTTACACCAGCCTGGGCCAGCTCTTCCCTGGTGAGACAGGGCCTCCTTTTCCACAGCTGCTCATCTCTTTATGTCCACCGTCTGCTGACCAGTGGGGACGTGTGATCAGCCTGCCTTCCTCCTAGCTTTCCTTGCAACTTCTCTGGTCATCCAGGAACCATGTGAACTGCTCTACTTAACTGCACATTAAAATGCATTTTAAAAATAAAGGAAACAAAAGTCTAAAAGGTTCTAAAAACCTACTTGAGGAACTTTTATGATGGTCCAAGTGACAACAAAAATAGAAGATCCTTCCAAAATAAAGTGACTACTCTAACAAGAAGATGGTCAGGTATAGAGAATAAAGTAGAAAAGGAGAAATATCTGGGGAGGTAAAGAAAGCACTTGGTGACTAATGATCTTTTAAATGTGGAGAAATGACTGCTTCACAATTGGAGAAATAGACCAAAAAACCTCAACAGAACAAAATACATCTAAAAATATTAAGACGTCTTAAGGTATGCATTTAACATACATTTACAGTTCTAACATTGGGATTTTATTTCATAAGTAGAACAAAATGTATTATATCAAATGATATGTAAATAGAGAATTTTGTGGCAAATAAAGATGTTAAGTGTTATAAAAGAAGTGTTTGGCGAAGCAATTTACAATTGTCTACAACCAAAAGCAATGTGACTATATTATCATGCTAGCATTATGATGCACTAGTTTGGATGAGGTATTTCCACACTCCAAAGTGAATTAGAAATACTTTTCTTAAAACAATGTTTCTCAAACTATTGGCAGAAGAAAATAAAACTGTATGTAGCAGTCATCTGAGTCCTCGTTAGTTTTTACTCTTAAAACTACTGGATTTGGACTACCTAGTTGTATTTTGATTTTTAAAAAATGTCTAGCCTATCATTAAGAAATGATGAGTCAATATGGATTTTTTTTAAATATTCTTGTCTAATACTCTGTTTTAATAAAAATCCAGTAGTCATTAAAAGGTACAAATTGAGGTAATCAGAGCAATAGAACTTTTGTTCTCCCAAAGTCAAGCAACTATATACATAGAAAAAGCTGTATTTATGAATTTACCTCATATTGGAATATGTGATAAAATATATTCCTCATGGATCATGCCACATACACCTCAAGAGCCAGTCTGCCCACCTGAGTACTAACTGCACCGCAAAGTGCTTCCTTGGAGAGGTCTCAGCCAGACAGTGACTTATAATGCTTAAGTGTGGAACTTTAAGGTAAAATAAAAAGCAGAAGAATGAAAAAAAGGAGAATTATAAACAGGGAGAGAGAAAGGACACATAACACACACAGAGCTAAGGGTCACGAACTAGAAGTATGTTTCACTTAGACTGCCTAAGAATATTTAAAATCTCTTAGCTAAACACTGATTTCCTTTCTCTAAATAGTACCACTGAAAAGTGACTTACAGAGACTAAGAGAATGCCAAGGCAAAGCAACCCCACGGCTCTGGAAACGCAAATGGTGGCTGTACCAGGGCCATCCTCACAGCTTACTGTCTGCTTTTTTTTTTTTTTGAGAAAAAAAAAACAGAAAAAAGGGTAGAAATAATATAGAATTCCAAAAATGTAACAGTAAGAAACCACTAGTTGATAAATTACATATTCTTCTCTTAGAACTAGTTGTTCAAGTTACAAAACCAAAGCATATAAAGTAGACAATCAAACAATGACAGTGCAAACCATTCTGTTTGATGAAGGAACAAAAACTTAGTAATATGGTCCCCCATCCTGCACACTAAAACATACATACAGTTATATCCTTTAGAGCACTTTCTTTCCCTTTCATTATTTCAATATCTATTATACATTTTTGGATCTTATTACTCTGTCAGTTTTTTATTATTATTTTTATAGTGAAAGGCAATACGATATTTACAAATGTGAGTTTTACTTATTTCACTTATGAGGATAGTCTCAATTTGCCTCCATTTACCCATAAAAGCTTCAAGATCATCGTTTTTATAGCTGAGTAATATTCCACTGTATAAAAATACATCATCTTTTTCATTCACTCTACGATTGATGGGCATTTTGACTGTTTCCAAGACTTAGCTTTTACAAATTGCGCTGCTATAAACATGGGTGTACATATATTGCTGTTACATGACCTTTTCAATTTTTCTGGGAAAATACCCAGGAGGGAAATAGCTGGATTAAATGAAACTTCCAATCCTAGTCTTCTGAGAATTCTCTATACTGATTTCCCCAGTGGCTGCACCAGTCTACACTCCCACCAACAGTGGAGCAGTGATCCTTTTTCCACTGCAGCCTCGCCAGTATCTGTTATCAGTTGATTTCTTGATGGCAGCTATTCTTTCCAGAGTGAGATGAAATCTCAGTGCTGTTTTAATTTGCATTTCTGGAGTGACCAGTGATAGTGAACATTTCTTCATGTATTTATTTGCCATTTGTATATCTTCATCTGAGAACTGTGTGTTCATCTCAGATGCCCATTTTTGGAGAGGGTCTTTGAATTTGGGGGCTTGATGTTTTTCAATTCTTTATATGTTCTTGATATAAGTCCTTCATCTGAGGGGTTGCTGGCTAAAATTCTTTCCCATTCTGTGGATTTTCTTTTCACTTTGTTGGTGATTTCCTTTGAAGTGCAGAAACTTTTTAGTAATATGAGATCCCAGTTGTTGATTCTTTGAAGTATTTCTGGTGCAGTTTGTGTATCTTTCATGAATTCTCTGCCTACCCCTATGTCTCCAAGATTTCTACCTTGCCTTCCCATAGATTTAGGGTTTCTGTTTTAATGTTTAGGTCTTTGATCCATTTTAACTTTAGTTTAGTGTATGGTGATAGGCATGGGTCTAGTTTCAGTCTCTGGTATGTGGAGAGCCAATTTTTCCAGCACCATTTATTAAAGAGGCTCTCCTTCTTCCAGGGAACATGTTTAGCCCCTTTGTCAAATATAAGATGGCTGAGTGTCTCTGCAGTTGTGTTTGCATATTTTAACCTGTTCCATTGATCCTCGGGTCTATTTCTTTGGAAGTATCATGCTGATTTTATCACTGTAGCTTTGTAGTATGGTTACATGTCAGGAATTGAGATCCCTCCTGCTTTGCCTTTGTTGCCTAGCATTGCCTTTGCTATTCTAGGTTTCTATCTCTGTCACCTAGGCACCTGTCTAGGATTTGCTCTCCACTTGAAAAACTGTAACAAGTGTGAGGTGTGTTAGATTCAGAGTTAGAACCACACCGCTCTGAGAAAAGTTTTCTGTGTGGAGACCCTGAGCTCCATTATCGAGCAGCCCTGTGCATTGCCACTCCCACTCCCACACACGGTGTCCCCAGAAAAGTGAGGCAGCTTCAGGCAGTGAGTCAGAGGGATCCTCAGCTGGTGTGGTCCTTCCAATGGGAAAGCAGTCCTTGCTCTTGAGAGAGACAACTAGGTTGAGTACAGGAGTGGAAGGGACACCGATCGTGGTCACCCATCTCTGTCTTCCAGGACCCAGAAAAACTCAGCACTACTCTGTTCTCCATCATTTCTCATGGAAGACAGAAGAGTGCCAGGGTGATGCGGCCAAGCAGGAAATGTATTTTAAAGAAGAAATCAGAATTTATACAAAAGTTCAAAGATACCATTGTGTCTCTCCTAGAAACATGTCTGCTGAGTAAATAAGCAACTTATTACATCTCAATGATCACCAAAAATTTGTTCTTAGAATATCAAGATTGTTTCCTGGAAAAATGGGAAGCAATGCTCTCTCTCCCCTCACCAACATCAGGTTAGATCTTGATTCACCTTGAATAATATGGAATATTATGGGATGTTTCAAATGAACAAGTACACTTGAATAAGATGTAGTGATATTCATGTACCTGGATGCTCTGAGCAAAGGAGTGTAACATAGAAAGACCCTAAAATTAGTACAAAATCACTTAGCTCCAGGCAACCTCATGACTTCCCAATTGAGGCCCTCATGTACATTAGAAACCCAAAGAAATCACAGCGGACACCTTCACTCACAAGCTGCTTTTGCTTCCAAATCCCTCAGACCTCAGTGTTTGCAACACATATTGGAGACAATCAGTTCCTGCTGTCACACTTTATTTTTACATTTTCTTTAATAAAATTACAGTGCCATAGGGAAGCATCGCTGCACATACATCTGCTGAGTGCTTTCACTTGATTCTTTAGTAGTGCAATACCAGCACAAATGTCCCAAATTTGAATCATCCGATGAGGCATCCATAAGCTACCTGTGGCTGTTTACCTCCAAATGACTTAAAATGAGGTAACACAAAAGGCCAGTTCTTGGGTGTACTGATTGCATTCCAGGGCTTGAGCTTTCCACAGCTACAGAATTCCACAGCACAGTACAGCTTCAGAATTTCTGAGGGGTTTTAGGTGCTGTCCTACAACAGGAACCTTCACTGGGGTAACTGTGCCCCCAGCAAATATTTGCCAGTGTCATCCCTGCTTGTGACAGGTAAGGCAGAGGTTGCTTCTGGCATTGGCAAGTGGGGCCAGGAAGGCCAAGTGCCTAGGACGTCTGCTACGGAAAACTAGTCAGCTCACAGGGCCACAGTGGCCAGATGTGGTGGCCCATACCTGTGATCCCAGCACTCTGGGGAGCTGAGCAAGAAGATCCCAAGTTCCAGCCCAGCCTGAGAAATTCAGCCACTAGCAAGATCTGGTCTCAAACTCTTTTCTAAGGGCTGACCTTGGGGTGTGGACGGACAGAGCAAGCTGGAATCGAACTCCTGCGTTGGGTTCAGAGCCCCAGCCATGCCCGGGTTAGTGAGAATCTAGGCAGCAGAGTGCCACCAAGCTGCACTGCCAGGTCCCTGAAAGGGAAAGCTGCCCGGTACTCACTGACGAGCGCTCTCATCAGTATTCACACGGGAAAGTCACAAAAGGGTGCATCCATCACCATCGCTGCCTCAGAGATGTGCTTTATTTCAGCCCAATTTGGCTCTTCCTCCTTTGTATTCTAATGCACGGAATTGCCTTCTTTTTCCTATTATCTTTGCTGTAATTTTTGTTCCTTTTTTGCTTCTATTAGTCCCACATTATTGATTTCTTTTTCTCTGAACTCCCATACCACTTACAGCCTTTCCCGCTCTCAGAGCCACTGAAGTGGAAGAACACAGTCCAGACCAAAGTGTCACAAGCTAGTCACTGACGGTGTGTGGGGCAGTGACTCTTCACTCAAGACCTTAAACCCGGTCTGCACCCCCTGGTCTCTGAAGATTTCCTTCCTTCCTCTGCAGGCCCGTGTTGTACCTACATCTACATTGTCTTATTATATGACATTCAAGGAAAATGTTACTACTGTGTCATCTGGAGATAATTTTGTAGGTTAAATATATGAAGATTCATGAAGATGCATTAATGCATAAATTTTAAAATGTAATGCATTTCTGTGGAGTAAAAGGTAGATATTTTAAGGTGAAAAAAAAGTCGTTCTAAGAGCTGGGCAAGGTGGGAACCCTGAAGGAAATCCACACTAATCTATTTAGCCTCCTCCTACAGTCCCTTAACTATGGCTCACACCAAAGCAACAAAAAGCATGAACAGGTAGTCCAGAGGCCTAGATCTGATGCTCTGCTTTTTGCAGAGAGGCTGCACTGACCCCATTTTGTCCCAGACACATCCAGTTGACAGTGTCTTGGTAGAAGGTGCAGGCCTTGAAACATCCCCTCAAGATAAAAGCATGAGGTCCCATAAGGGCAAGAAGCAAACAAGTTCTATAATCTAAGCATGTGCAGTATCACTTTCTTTGTTCTTTATCTCAATAAAAGCAACTTGCTTATGCTGGCCAGGTGGCAGCCATTTTGCCAACCCCTGGTGTGTGTGTCCCTTTATTTTCCCTTTGCTTACAGAACTCCCACACTTTTTATAAATCTTCTAGGCCGTGTACTTCTGCATTCTCTTCCTTCTTCCCATACGCTGCATTTCACCATTTTTATGGTTTCAAATTAGTTATTGGAAGTACTCTAATGTGCAGTAGCCAAATTATTTTTCAACAGCTACAATAGGATTATGAGAAAATGGTACAGTGGTATGAGAAGGATATGGTATTGAGTGATGTTGAATAAAAGCATTTTTTGGTTTTCACAAAGCACACGGATCACCCACCAGTGCATGAGGCCCATCCTCCTTATTCTTAGTCACAGAGCAAGGGTCCCAGTGTGCAGGGTGCAAGGACCAAGGAGACACATTGGATCCTGATACTCCAGGGGCAGGAAGAAAGAGATGCAGCGTACGCAAGAAGCCAGCTCCGTGCAGGAGGGCAGCGCAGGCTTCCCCAGCTGCTGATGAGACTGCATGGAGGAGGGAGTATCCGCTAACCCGAAGACTGGAAATAGCTGACAGTATATAAATACACACACTTTTTTGTTCCTTCAGAACTTTCACTGTCTCTGGGTGGAGAGACAGTTTTCTCAATGTGTTTTTTCTGCACAGTTAACTCACTGGAGTCTTGAAATTTCTCATGCATATGTGAAACTGTGCAAGTGGACTTAACATCATACACCAGAACAATTCCGGCCTTAAGCCCTACATATACAATTCTCATTATGTCTTGCACGTTTTCTTCATAACTGACCAAAAGTGCTACAATCCATCATCCCTACCTCCAGACCCTCATCACTGCTCAATAAATACAGCAAACACAGCCAGAGGAGGAAAAGCTCTCTGCAAACATTCAAATTCCTTAGCAGACAGATGAATGGATGCAGGGTCTGGCCATGCATGTCTGCAACCAAATCCTGACCCCTCATGAAATCCAACTATCCTAAAGCTCTCCAAGTGGAAATGACTCTCAGTGGTGACTTTGCAGAGAGTCCTCCAATCATCTGCATGCCCAATTTTCAGGGTCAAGCACCCTAAAATACTGCCTCTCCCGCCCTATCAACCCACATCTCAGACTGGACCTCAGTGCACCACACACAGCCTTTGCAGCCCTTGCACTCCCAAACTGTCTTGTCAAGGGAATAATGACACTTTTGTCTGAAGCCCACACCCTCCTGAGGGCCCATGACACTTATCCTCTACCTCCTTTTCCAAGCCCCTTTTCTTCAACCTTGAAGTTCTCCTTGGTTCCATCCCAGGTCTTCTCACCCTGCACACCACACTGTCAGACACGATTACCTCAGTCTGATGACCAGAAAACCAGCAGAACTGACTGATGTACGTTCCAGAGACCTAAGACCAAACTTCTCAGGCCCTCTGGAATGTAGAAGCACTGCTAAGTAATCCTATTCAACTTTGGCCTTGCTCCTTGCTGTCTCCTCCTCCATCACACAGCAAACCACACTACTGACAAAGCTGCTCATACCCTTTGCCCCGAGTTGCTAGACAGCACAGCTGGATGCCCCTGCCTCTCCTTGCTGCTGTGTCAGTTGCCTCCAAGAAACTTGCAAGTCCCGCGCCATCTGTATCTTAACTTCCCAGTTGCAACATCTCCCTAGCTGTTGTCCTCCTATCAGTTTTCCCCAGATACAAAAAAAAAGAAAAAGGTCTTTCTAGTCACAACAAGCCATACACTGTCCTCCACTGTAACCTATAATGAGTGTTGGTATTGTTCTCAGTTTACATGCCAAACTCTGTAATGTGGGATTCAAAACTTGGCACATAGTATCTGTACTTATCAGAATGACCTCGACCATTGCCACCCTTGGTTTGTAGTGTGCAGTATCACTGCACAGTGCTCATATAGGTGGCTTGCCAGAAGCGCTGCTCAAGCAATTTTACCTAGGAAGCTCACTTAATACTTTGACATTTTCTTCTAGGAAGTTATAAAACTTCCTAGATACAATAAAGATACAATAAAAATTTAAAACTGACCACATAGGCTCCAAAAACAAAGAATGAAGCAGTGAATATGATGACAGATCCACAAGATTGCCCTGTGTGAATGACTGAAACAGCGGTGCCAAAGAAGAGAGAAAAAATTAGCCACAGGTATGTGTAGGATCATAACAGAAGATCTAACGTCCACAATACCAGGCTTCCAAGAAAAGAGGAGAGAGAGGAACAAATGACTATCTGAAGAAATAATGAATAAAAGGCTCCCAAACTCTGCAAAAGGCACAAGCTTATGGAATCTGAGTAAACCTAAACAAGCTAGAATAGCAACAACCATAAAAAGAAGAACCATACAGAAATGCATGCTGAATAAACTGCTGGAAACTTAAGACAAAAGAACATCTTGAAAGTACCTAGCAAGAAAACACTCATTGGAACCACAGCAGATTTCTTATCTAAACACACAGAGCCAGAAAGAACTGGTACCATGAACCACAGATATGAGAAGGAAACAGCTTCAACCCAGAACTCCAGGTCAGGTGGATCAGGCCTCTAAAACTGAAGGATAAATAAAAACATGCTCAAACCAAAGAAAATTCTATAAACACACAGGAAATTATATAAGAATATCAGATAATCATGGAAAAAAAGAAAGACAACGGAAAGAGCGACAGTACGAGTGAATCCAACAGACTCTCCTTTCCCCTGGAATTTCTACACTACGAGTGAAGACAAAAGGAAGAAGTATAATAATCCATCGTTTTCATGACAGTGGTAATGGGAGGAGAAGCGAAAGCATGTGGAAGTAAGGTTTCCACAGTGCACTTGTAAGCTGATCATTCATCGATGTTACACTGCCTGAGCTACAAGAAAAAGGTACAAAGCTATATTGCCACAGTACTATAAACAACTTGCAAAGAAAACTGTAATGATGGTGTAATGATGTAAATTATCATTACAAAAATATAATGATGTGAACAAAATACAAACTGCATGGGAAATACTTCAAAGAATCAACAACTGGGATCTCATATTATTGAAAAGATTCTGCACCTCAAAAGAAATCACCAACAGAGTGAAAAGAAAATCCACAGAATGGGAAAGAATTTTAGCCAGCCCCTCAGACAAAGGACTTATATCAAGAACATATAAAGAATTGAAAAACATCAAGCCCCCCAAATTCAAAGACCATCTCCAAAAATGGGCATCTGAGATGAACACAAAGTTCTCAGATGAAGATATACAAATGGCAAATAAATACATGAAGAAATGTTCACCATCACTGGTCATTCGAGAAATGCAAATTAAAACAACATTGAAATTTCATCTCACTCCTGAAAGAATAGCTGTCATCAAGAAAACAACTGATAACAAATGTTGGCGAGGCTGTGGGGAAAAAGGAACACTGCTCCACTGTTGGTGGGAGTGTAGACTGGTGCAGCCACTGGGGAAATCAGTATGGAGAATTCTTAGAAGACTAGGACTGGAAGCTCCATTCAATTCAGCTATTCCCCTCCTGGGTATTTTCCCAGAAAAACTGAAAAGACCATATCACAGTGATATATGTGTACCCATGTTCATAACAGCCCAATTTGTAATAGCTAAATCTTGGAAACAACCAAGATGCCCATCAACCGCAGAGTGGATGAAAAAGTTGTGGTATTTTTATACAATGGAATATTACTCAACTATAAAAAGGATGATCTTGAGGCCTTCATAGGCAAATGGAGACAATTGAGACTATCCTCATTAGTGAAATAAATAAGAATCATATTTATAAATATCACATTGTGTCTCTAGTGTAAAAAGTACTTAAGCATTGAAAAGAACTGTTGGTAGTCTTGCTGTTTGAATGTCCATTTTGAATGCTTTACTTTTATAACTTGAACAACTATTTCTAAGAGGACAGTATGTAATTTATCAACTAGTGATTTCTTACTGTTTATTTTTTTTGAAATTATGTATTATTTCTACCTTTTTTCTGTTTTTTTTTCTTGAAATAAAATTTTTTAGAAATGTAATGATGGCCCAAGAAATAGAAGAAGTACAGAAATAAAAACAGATGAGATAAAGAGAATAATAAACGGAGATGCTAACATTATTTATTACTTTAAATGTAAATAATCCAAATACATTTATTAAAATGTAGATATTGTCAGAACGGATTAACACACCCCAACTTCGTACTGTTTCCAAAACACTCACTTTGAATTTAGCAATATAAGTCTGGTAAAAGTAAAAGGATGTTAAGAGAAATGCTATACATGCATTAGCAGGAAGAAAACCCCAGAGTGACCACAATCATATAAAAAGAAACAAATTTCAGAACAAAATAAATCACTGAAAAAAGTCAGGTATTTTATAATGATAAAGGAATCAGTCCAGCAGAAGACATGGTGGTCATAAATGTACCTGTAGCAACATCAAAATACAGGAAGTAAAAGTTTAAGCCTGACAGGAGAACAAGAACTTCCTCATAAACAACCCAGGGACTCTGACACCACGTTTCCCCCATAAGTAATTGAGAGAGCAATGAGACAAGAAATCAGCACAATTTCTGATCTAATCTTTACTATTTCCTCTCTTCTATGAGCTTTGGGTTTAACTTGCACTTCTTTTTCCACAAGCTTGAGATGAAGCATTAGGTTGTTTGTGCTCATTCTGTTTTCTTGATATTACAATTTATTGCTATATATTTCCCTCTTAAGATCGCTTTCATTGCAACTCACAGATTACAATTTGTTGTTTCCCCATTTAAATTGAATTGTAGGCATTGCTTTATTTCTTCTTTAATTTCATCTATAGCCCACTGGTTGTTTAAAAGGTTGTTATTTAATTTCCATTTACGCATGCAGGTTTGGCAATTTTTTTTTGCCATTAATTTCCAATTGCAGTGCACTATGGTCAGATATTATGCATGGGACAATTTCAATACCCTTGCACTTGTTTAAGAATGTTTTATGGGGTAATATATGGTCTATTTTGGAGAATGTCCTATGTGTAGCTGAGAAGAATTTGTATTATGTTGTGGTTGGGTGGAACACTCTGTAAATATCTACTAAGTCCAGTTTCTCACAGGTATGATTCAGTTCTATCACTTTTTTGCTGACTTTTTGTCTAGTTGACCTATCTCTTTGTGACAATGGGCTGTTAAGGTCCCCTGTAATAATTGTGTTCTTGTGTATTTGGTTTTTCATGTCCATTAGTATCTGTCTTATATAGTTGGGTGCTCCTGTGTTTGGTGCATATATATTTATAATTGTTAGTTCTTCCTCTTGAATTTTTCCACTTATGAGTATGTAGTGACCTTCTTTGTCTCTTTTAATCATTTTAGCTTTGAAGTTCACATTGTCTGCAAATAGAATAGTTACCCCTGACTAAAAAAAATACAAAGAATTAATGCATCAAAAAGCTCATTTTTTGAGAGAATAAACAAAATTGACAAACATATCTAACCTTATAAAGAAAAAGAAAGAAAAAACCCAAATTCACGCAATAAGGACTGAAAAGGGGGAAATTATTACAGATCCCATGGAAATTCAAAAGATCATGAGTACCTACTCTGAAAATTTCTACTCACATAGAGTGGAATACAGAGTGGAAATGGACAGATTTCTAGAAACATATGAACTACCAAAGCTCAACCAAGAAGATACAGCAATTTTGAATAATCCAATATCAGCTATTGAAATTGAAAACATAATAAAAAACTTACCAACAAAGAAAAGCCCAGGTCCTGATGGATTCATTACAGAATTCTACAAGAAATTTAGAGAAGATTTGATGCCAACACTCCTTAAACTCTTTAATGAAATTGAAAAGAAAGCAATCCTCCCTAAATCATTCCTGGAGACAAGCATTACTCTCATACCAAAAGCAGAGAAAGACCCAACCAAAAAGGAGAACTATAGGTCAATCTCACTAACAAACATTGATGCAAAGATTCTCAATAAAATACTGGCAAATAGAATGCAGCAAATCATCAAGAAGATTATACATCATGACCAAGTGGGGTTCATTCCAGGAATGCAGGGATGGTTTAACATACACAAATCAATAAATGTAATATACCATATCAACAGAGCCAGAAACAAAAACCACTTGGTCATCTCAATAGATGCAGAAAAAGCTTTTGATAAAGTCCAACACACGTTCATGATAAAAACCCTTCAGAAACTTGGAATACATCGTGTCTACCTCAACCTTATAAAGGCCATCTAAGACAAACCAAGAGCCAACATTATGCTAAATGGACAAAAACTGAAAGCTTTCACTTTAAAATCATGAACAAGACAAGGATGTCCACTATCACCACTCCTTTTCAATATAGTTCTGGAAACACTAGCCAGGGCAATCAGACAAGAGAGAAATAAAAGGAATAGGAAAGGAAGAAGTTAAATTCTCTATTTGCTGATGACATGATACTCTATATAGAAGACCCAAAAAACTCCATTAGAAGACTATTAGAAGTCATAAACAAATTCAGCAGTGTAGCTGGATACAAAGTCAATGTGAAAAATCAATAGCATTCCTGTACACAAACAAGAAACTCACTGAGAGAGAAATTATGGAAATATTGCCCTTAACAATAACATCTAAAAAATGAAATATTAGGAATCAACCTAACCAAGAATGTAAGAGACCTATGTGCTAAAAATTATACTATGCTAAAAAAGGAGATTGAAGAGGATATTAGAAAATGGAAGGATATTCCTTGCTCTTGGCTAGGAAGAACCAACATCATGAAAATGGCCATACTCCCAAAACTGTTATACAGATTTAATGCAATCCCAATCAAAATACCATTGACATACCTCACAGATCTAGAGAAAACACTCCTAAAATTCATTTGGAAACAGAAGAAACTTAGAATAGCAAAGACAATTCTGGGAAAGAAAGGTAACTCAGGAGGCATCTCAATTCCTGACTTGAAACTGTACTACCAAGCCACAGTGATCAAATCAGCATGGTACTGGCAAAGAAATAGTCCTGACGACCAATGGAACAGATTAGAAGATGCAAGTCTAAGTACAAAGACACTCAGCCACTTGATATTTGACAAAGGGGCTAAACATGTTCACTGGAAGAAGGATAGCTTCTTTAATAAATGGTGTTGGAAAAATTGGCTCTCCACGTGCAGAAGACTGAAACTAGATCCATGCCTATCACCATGAACAAAACTAAAGTCTAAACAGATCAAAGACCTAACCATTAAAACAGAAACACTAAATCTACTGGAAGATAAAGTAGGTAGAAATCTTGAAGCCATAGGGGTAGGCAGAGAATTCATGAACAAAATGCAAACTGCACGGAAACATTTCAGAGAATCACCAACTGGGATCTTATATTATTGAAAAGATTCTGCACTTCAAAAGAAATCACCAACAGAGTGAAAAGAAAACCCACAGAATGGGAGAAAGTTTTAGCCAGCAACCCTTCAGACAAAGGACTATCAAAAACATATAAAGACTTGAAAAACATCAACCCCCGCCAAATTCAAGATCCTTCTCCAAAAATGGGCATCTGAGATGAAACACACAGTCCTCAGATGAAGATATACAAATGGCAATTAAATGCATGAAGAAATGTTCACCATCACTGGTCATTCGAGAAATGTAAATTAAAACAACATTGAGATTTCATCTCACTCCTGAAAGAATAGCTGCCATCAAGAAATCAATAACAAATGTTGGCGAGGCTGTGGGGAAAAAGGAACACTGCTCCACTGTTGGTGGGAGTGTAGACTGGTGCAACCACTATGGAAATCAGTATGGAGAATTCTTAGAAGACTAGGACTGGAAGCTCCCGCTATTCCCCTCCTGGGTATTCTCCCAGAAAAACTGAAAAGGTCATATCACAGTGATATATGTGCACTCATGTTCATAGCAGCACAGTTTGTAATAGCTAATTCTTGGAAACAACCAAGATGCCCATCAATTGCAGAATGGATGAAAAAGATGTGGTATTTCTATACAATGGATTATTACTCAGCTCTGAAGAAGGATGATCTTGAGGCCTTCATAGGGAAATGGAGACAACTTGAGACTATCCTCATTAGTGAAATAAATAAGAATCATATTTATAAATATTGCATTGTGTCTCTAGTGTAAAAAGTAATAAGAACTGTAGGAGTAATAAAATCCAAGATACATAATTTCTACTGTAAAAAAGAGAGGAAAAGAAAGTGCTCTAAAGTATATAACCACATGTATGTTTAAGTGTGTAAGATGAATGACCATATGTACTGTTTTTGTTAGATTGTGGAGCAGAACTGTTGACAGTCTCATTGTTTGAATGTGTACTTTGTATGTTTGAATTTTGTAACTTGAACAACTATTTCCTAGATGACAGTATGTTATCAAGTAATGATTTCTTATTGTTTCTTTTGTTCTTTTTTTTTCCTTGAAATGCTGTATTTTTGCTACCCTTTTTTCTGTTTTGTTTTGTTTTCTCTTGAAATAAAATTAAAAAAAAAGAAATCAGCACGAGCGTAGAAAGTCTGAAGAACGTTGTTAACCAGCACATCTAACTGCACATATAGAACACTCTGCAGCAACAGCCACATACACGCTGTTTCAAGAACCCTTGGAATATAAATCAAGATTGATCATATTGTGTGTCAAAATCAATCTTCAACCAATAAAAAAATTGATACTAAACAGAGTAAGTTCTCTTACCATAAAGGAATCAAAGTAGAATTCAATAACAGAAAGACAGTAGGAAATTTTCAAATACTTTTAAATTAACACTGTAGTTCCAAATAAGCCATGCGTTTAAGAATGTATCTCATACTATGACAGCCATTCTCGGCTTCCCTAATGTCTGGTCTTGAAGACCTGTAATGCCCTCCTCGTCCTGCTCAGATCAATTCCATACTAGGTTGTTTCATGTGGATTCCCTGTATGTGACAATATGGACAACTATTTGGAAGAAAACAAGAGTCAGCATGACAGAGAGTGAATATCTCCAATTGTCTAGTTTTGAAATTTATGCCTCTTACATTGCTTTCTTGTGATCTGCTTTGTTCTGTTTTGTTGTGTTTAATTTTACCCTTTTGATATAATTGCATGTATATTTGAGTGGATAAGATGGATGACCATATTTCTGTTTTTGTCAGATTGTGGAGCAGAACTGTTAACAGTCTCACTGTTTGAATGTGTACTTTACATGTTTTAACTTTGTAATTTGAACAACTATTTCCAAGAAGTCAGTATGTAATTTGTCAAGTAATAATTTCTTAGGATTTTTTGTTGTTGTTCTTTTCCTTTTTTCCTTGGAATTCTGTATTGTTGCTCCCTTTTATTCTGTTTTGTTTTGTTTTTTTCTCTTTAAATAAAATTTTTTAAAAAAGAATGTATCTCAAAGCAATAAAGACATATGTGATTTATTAAAAATAAAATATATCAAAATATATGAAATGCAGCTAATGCCAAACTAAGGGAAATTTAGAAAGTTTAGTGCTTACATAAAACTAAAGAGAAAAATCAGTAATTTTACATCAAGAAACTTTAGTAAAACAAGTTTCAGACAAACTAGAAGTTAGATAATAAATAATAAAGTGTAGAAACAAAATGGAAAATAAACAATGGAGAAAAACTATGAAAGCAAGAACTGATGGTTTGAAAAGTAAATTAAATTTTGTAAGCCTTGAGCAAGGCTAACAAAAACACAGCAAAGACATAGATTGTAAATATCAAGAATGAAGCAAAAGACATCACTGCAGATCTCACAAACACTAAAAGAATAACAGGGAACACTGTGAGCAACTTTAGAGTCACAAACACAACAACTTAGAAGAAAAGGGACCAGTTCTTTGAAAATCAAAATGTATTGAATTCAATTAAGCCAAAATTGATTATCCAAATAATCTGATAATCTTTTTAAAAATTTAATTTATAACTTACATCTTCCCATAAAGGAAATCTCTAGCCATTATGGTTTTATTAGAGAATACTACCAATCACTTGAAAAAGCAATTAGCAACACACTTAAGCAATAGCTTCCAGAAAGTCAAAATGAAGGGAACACTGCTGTCTTCGTTACTTTCCCATTGCTGAGACACAATGCCTGACACCCCAACTCACAGGGAAAGTGGTTCACTCTGGCTCATGGGCACACTCCTTGTTCTGCTGGCTGTGAGGCAGGACAGAAGGTCCTGGGCAGGAAACAGCTGCTCCTGTCACAGCAGGCAAGAAGCAGAGCGTGGGGAGAGAGGAGAGACGTGCACCCTTCAAGGTCACTCTCCTCCTGACCTTCTCTTCCAATTAGATCTCACTGCTAACAACACTCAGAAGCGGCATTGACCGGTGATCCAACCCCTCTCCACAGGCATGAGGCATCGGGGGAGAACACCCCCATCCAAATCATAAAAGCTTCCTAACCCCAAATATGAAGCTGCTAATGCTCTGATTCCAAAACTACACAAAGAAGGAGGCGTAGACAGAAGGAAAGAAGGAAGGAAAGAAAAAAGGGAGGAAGAAAGTTTGCACTTTGAGAGACCTGTTAAAACCATGAAAACATTTGCCATGGATTAAGATCAAGTATTTGCAAGCTATACAGTTGTCAAAGGATCAGCCACTGAGATGTAGCGAGAACTCTCAAAATTCAGCATTAAAAAGCACTAACCCAATTAGAAAATGGCCAAAAGACATGAGTAAACATTTTACTAAAGAAGATATACATGTGCCAAATAATAATCGTATCATTATCTGTTACAGAAATGCAAATTAAATCCACCGTAGACTATCCCTACGTAGAAACCAAAATGTCTCAAACAAAACTAGGAGCACTACCAAATGCTGATGAAAATGTGCAGAAACTGGATCACTTATACATTGCCGGGAAGGAGGGAGATGACACAGTGCTTCCCGAACTCTGGAAAACAGTTCTTCTGTTTCTTACAAAACTAAACTTGAAACAGGCATAAGATGTAGCAATCACACTCTCGTGCATTTATCCCAGAGGAATGGAAATGCTTGCTTATGCAAATATCTGTGCATGAATGCTTATAGAAATGATAACCAAAACCTAGAATCAGCCCAGATGTTCTTCAACAGGTATGTGGATAAAGAAACTGCTGCACATCTGGTGGATACTATTCAACAATAAAGAGGAGTGGACATGTCTCAGTGTGGACCAGTTTCCAGGATGTCATGTTGAAAGGAAAAAGAAATCTAAACTGCTTACACTGTATGAGTTCATTTACCCAGAAGTCCAGAGGTGGGCTACAGAGCAGAGGTGGCCAGGGAGTCGGTTTCAATCTGTTAGGAGAGATGGAGAGGGTGTGGCAGCAAAAGGATGCTAGTGGGATATGGATTCCACACCTGGACCATGTCCCTATCTGTTTCTGTGGTCCAATTGTTTCACAGTTTTGCAATTTGTTACTATTGACAGACCAGATGAAGGGTTAAGGGAATCTCTGAATCATTTCTTCCAACTGCATGTAAATTCACAATTATCTCAAAATAAAAAAGTTTAATTAAAAAATTCTAGTGAAAGACTGGACTTTGGGTCAATTCATCAAAGATTAGTTTGCCCTAAGTCAATTTGGGGAATAGCAATTCATTGATAAACCAGTTCACAGATCCAAACATATCTCTGAGAGCCAATTGGCAGAATACTTTTGCTGACAAACCAATTTACCAATTATGGAGTCGCCAAAGCTTATCTCCGTCAAGTACTTATAAAATCTGTAGTGTTTTTACTTTCACTGAAGCTGCCAAATGGTATCTTGTGTTTTATGCAAAATCATAAATTTCTAATTTGAGCTCCTCACAAATGTAAAAGAGTTTATAAAATAATAATTTTGAAAATATAGATTAGTTTGTTACTTCCAAGCATTTTAAATTCAGTCTGTTTCTTTTTCTTATTCCTATTCGAGAGCTTGTTTTCTGAAACAAGGAAAGAAACAAGAGGTTTCATAGGAAGACACTAGAACTTCACCCTGAAAAACTCCAAGTGCTAATTTGTAATAGCTAAATCTTGGAAACAACCAAGATGCCCATCAACTGCAGAGCAGATGAAAAAGATGTGGTATTTTTACACAATGGAATATTACTCAGCTATAAAAAGGATGATCTTGAGGCCTTCATAGGGAAATGGAGACAACTTGAGACTATCCTCATTAGTGAAATAAATAAGAATCATACTTATAAATATCACTTTGTGTCTCTAGTGTAAAAAGTAATAAGAACTGTAGGAGTAATAAAACCCAAGATGCGTAATTTTTACTGTAAA
This sequence comes from Dolichotis patagonum, assembly GCA_004027295.1. NCBI lineage: Eukaryota > Metazoa > Chordata > Mammalia > Rodentia > Caviidae > Dolichotis > Dolichotis patagonum. Next base: position 51,638 of record PVJX010001658.1, read on the forward strand.
AAAGAGGAAAAGAAAGTGCTCTAAAGGATATAACCACATGTATGTTTAAGTGTGTAAGATGAATGACCATATTACTGTTTTTGTTAGATTGTTGAGCAGAACTGTTAACAGTCTCACTGTTTGAATGTCTACTTTGTGTGCTTTAATTTTGTAACTTGAACAACTATTTCCAATGATGACAGTATGTAACTTATCAAATAGCGATTTCTTAGTGTTTGTGTTTTTGTTTTTGTTGTTGCCATTTTTTATTTTTTCCCTTTGGAATTCTGTATTGTTGCTACCCTTTTTCTCTTTTGTTTGTTTTTTTTCTTTAAATAAAATTAAAAAAAAAAAACTCCAAGTGCTTACGTGTGTCTGTACAACCCAAATATTTCTGGAATATTTTCCCATGTTTTTTCCTCTCTGATATGTGATTTCTTCAAATCTGTGACCTTTCATCCCTCAGTATTTAGGGAAACTGGGAGGGAAGTCTTTTCTGCACCTACAGGCCCAATGCAGAAAGTCCTGGGCCTCTGGGAACAATGCCAGAGGGAGAAAAACTTCAGCAAAGCTTGGCCTTTGAAGATACATACAAGGTGGTAGGCTGACTGAAGAGAACGTATTCTTCAGAGCGATTGGTCACTAGTACTTTTTTTTCTTCTTTGTAGTTCCAGCCTGGTTTGTGTTTTGATCAAAGCTCAAAATACACACACACGTACGCACATGCACACACACACACACATGCACACACACACATGCACACACACGCATGCACACACACACACGCACATGCACACACACACGCACATGCACACGCACACGCACATGCACACGCACACACACATGCACACACACATGCACATGTGCATACACACGCACACACACACATGCACACACATGCACGCACATGCGCACACATGCACACACACATGTACGCACGCACATGCGCACACACACGCACACGCACATGCGCACACACACACACACATGCACACACACGCACATGTGCACACACGCACATGCACACACACACATGCATGCACATGCACACATACGCATGCACGCACATGCACACACACGCACGCACACACACATGCACACGCATGCACATGCACACACACACGCATGCACACACACGCACGCACATACACACAGTCTTCTTGTAACTATTGTTTCCTCAGCAAAATTCAAGTGAATCTGCTTGTGAATGAGTGATGAGAGAAGTTTTGGTGAGCAGATCATCAGCATACACTTCAGTCGGCAAATGACAGTTCCCATATTGTTCATGCCACTCTCTAGTGGCTCAGCAGGGATCGTGTGCCTCCTCCTTGAAGCAATACCTGAGCTGGAAGCCTGGCATCTGTTGCTGGCTCACCCACAGCATACACCTACCTTGCAATGAGGAATAGGATCTGTTAGCAGGAATCCAAGGGGCTCAGAGAGGCTTTGGGTGGATCAGCCGGTCTAGCCATGTGGCTTTCAAGATGACTCCACTGTTTCCTGCTGTTGTGACAATTCCTACTCAGTATGCTGCTTTTAGGCATTTCTGTGCCCATTGTACCTTTATAAACCCCACTGTTGCCATCTACTCACAGTATCCACCTTGTAAGGACTGGAATACAAGATGCAAAAAACCCACAACCTCAACTTCAGTGAGAACAGAAAGGATTCCTGAAGATGCATGACACAGGGACAATGTCCTGTTGGAAAGTCTGACGGTGGCAGACAATACTAGAGATGGTGCTGCCCCTGCAAATGGGGAAAAGGAGATAGCTCTATTAAGAGCTAGAGTTGACCAAGACACTACCAAGGTAGATTTCCATTGGTACAACGAGTTACAAGGAGTTGAGGATCTTTTAAGATAGGAAGCCAAATGCAAAGACATGCCCTCTATGTTGGCTTAGCTGGGTAACAGAGATGCACTCAGAGATTTCATGACAGCTTGAGGTACAGATACCTGGAAAAGAAAGAAGACATTGTGAAAGAAGCAGGTAGGCCAAGGTGAGCTGGGCTCTGGACAGTGAACATGCACTTGAATCAATAGGCCAGCACCCATAGGAGCACCCTCAGAACACACACGTCCAGATGATACTCTAGGTTAGGAGTACTAGGATGTCTGGCCCTAATACTTTCCAATCATCTTGATCAGCAATCCACTAAAAGCCACTGTAAGGGCAAAAGATCACATGGAATTTTCTAATCATGGTCGTAACAAGATGAACACGCTACCCTATAAAGGAGTGGATGCTGTGTGTGGGCTCATCTGGGGCAAGGACATTCCTAAGGCAGCAGCTCATGTGGACCTTCCTGAGGCCCTGAGCTGTGGCAAGGGCAGTGGAAAGTGAGAAGGACAGGTGCACTCTGGGGGCCTTGAAAGAACCAAAACGAGCCCATGCCTGGTGAGAGAAATCAGGAGCACTGAAACCACCATGGGCAGATGGAATGTCATGAAGAGATGGCAGACGGGGGAGCAGGAGATCAACACCCATCTGCCTGTGACACCCCGGTAAGAAATGAGCATCAAATTCAGAATGAGGACAGAGAAGCCACACATTAACAAGAAGCCTAGACTAGGAAGAACTGGGCCAATCACAGCCCCAGGACCTTGGGATGCAGGAGTCACAAGAGCCTGCACAGATAGACAGACGAGCATCTGTGGCAACCTGAACAAGTGCACAGCTGAGAGGGAGCTGGAGGGGTAATGCTCCAGCCTTCCTTGGGCTCCCTGCTGGCATCTAGCCTGTGGTCCCTAATAGTTAACCCTGTTCAGAAAGGGTGAGCACAGGCCCATGTGGAGGAACCAGCACAAGGGAGCGGGCAGGGCCAGAGACCATCATACCCTGCGATTGGGCTTCCAGGCCACAGGGGCCCCCTGCAAGACAGAGCCTCCCACGAAGCCTCGGGGGGCTCTCCACAAGCGTCACAGAGGGCTTCCCCAAGCCCTGGTCTGTGCTGTTTGTCTTTGGGCACACTGTGTCTACTTTTCATCACTTTCCAGCCTCCTCAAGGTGGCACTGCCCTCAGGTATGGCTTCAGCCCCCTGCGAGAAACCTCCAGAGCTCACGGCAAGAAGAAAGCGCCTCGTGCATGCTGTCTCTGGGAGATATGTGCATTTTTCTTGGGAAACAGTGACATAAGACACTCCTTCGGCCTTCTGAGAGCTGTTTCCTCAATGAGCTGCATGTGCCAAAACACCCAGAGAAGGAACCAACTCAAGGACCACTGGCTTTCTCTCCTTGTCTCCTAGTGATGTCAAACTGCCATTTCGTGCCTAGAAAAGTCATTTGCCTGCTGTAGGTCGGCGCATTGCCTTGGCAGGCCAAAGCAGCTCCCTTTAAGGAGGCTCCCACGCTCCTCTCATCCGGATTGTGGAAGGAAGCCGACAAGAGGACCAGTCCTTCCTTGAACAGTGTGCTGGGTCGCATCTGCTTTCGTGCTCCATTTGGCATTTGAGGTCCTAGCCAGCCAGACCACAAGCCAAGGAGACGAGCTTTTTTGGCATTATAGCCTCATCTTGGCAAAGATGAACCTGGATTTGTGTTTTGCGCTGTGTCACTGCAGTGCCCCGACCAACAAGTTTTCATGGGAAACAAGATGAGAACCCATCTAATCATGCTGGTTTCCCCGCACTGAGGGGCAAACCCAGACCATCTGGGTGACACAGTTGGGATTTCTCTCCCAAAATGAAAAAGGGGCCCAAAATACCCTTTTTGTTTTCAATATCCTCTTGACACTCATTAACATATTTCTTTAATGTTTTTATTGTTCTTTCTTCAAAGAGTGTTCAGTTTAATAGGAACGTTTTACAATTGCTGAATGTATAACATTGTTTATAAAAGGAAATTAGAAAGAACTGATGTATACCAATAAAAATGGCATATTAGTAATTTTTTTTTAATTCTCAAAGAAGAAATAATAACAAAATGATGTCCTTGTTACTGGAGAGGGGGAAAAAGAAGAGAAAGCGAAGTTAAAACAAAGAAAATTTAAATCCTGTAACAGCAAAATATACTAAAATGCCTTTTTTCCCTTTTAGGGAGGTGAGGTGACAGGGTTTCTGTCTATGAAACCAAATGTTTACAAATATTCAAGCCCATAAATTTGAAGAGAAATTGAATACAGAAAATTCTTGTTAATGCAGTACATTTTCTGGTAATTTTATAGTCCAATTTTCAGTGATTCCCCACAGAACGAATGCAGTTCAAAGGCAATTTTATAAAGTACTTTGCAGATAACTATTATCTGCTAATTATTAGAAATTGCATGTTGTTGTTAATTGCATAAATAAATTGTTTTATCTGAAAGCCATTAAAAAAAGGTTTGGTGTTTGAAGCATATATGGTTTTGATGTTCCTGTATAAAAACGTTTAACTGTTTAACTCTAAAATAATGACATGCTGCTTTTAAGACAATTTCTTAGACTAATGGATTATGGGGAGGGTGATCCTAAACATGAATTTATTTTATTTCTGTGACATACTTCAATTGGTTATAAATCTACATGGAAAGAAAAAAGCACAGATATTTTGCTATATGTTAGAGAGACAGTCATAGAATGCTATTTTTTAATCTTAAGAGCAATTTATAAAAAATAATTTCCTTTTTCTATAGTAGTTATTTTCAAAGAATATACAATGTTCTATTTTATTAATCTATTTCACTCATAATTAGCCATAAGACAAGTACATTCATGGGAACAGTTGCCCTTCATTTTCTATGAAATAATTCGGAAAGTTTAATAGAGTGTGCTAATTGAATTTGAAAGCAAGGTGCATGGGTCATTTCCATGGCTTCCAGATGGCCAGGTGGCAAACATGTCCTTTGCAGGGACTAGCAGCCAGCCACTTGCAGTCCAGCAAGGCAGATGCACCTGGGTGCTTATGCAGGTGTAGGCAGGAAGTTCCAAGACCGCCTAGGAGAGGTGCAGCAGGGCCTCCTACCCACCAGAGATGACAAGTTAGGGTCCCCAGGAAGCCATGGCGTGATCTCTGACCTTGCCTGCCAGTACTGAGAACAGTTATTCCTTTCAGAACCAAAAATGAAGGAAGAACACACCTGTCCATGGGCACACCATGGAGGCAGGGCAGCAGGAGGTGTTCCCCAGAAGAAGGTGAAATTGGTTGGGTAGGGCTGGCTGACACCCAGCAAAACCCTGTTACTCTAAGCGTTGAAGTGGATCCACAAACTTCCTCAGAGTCTGTCCCCCGACCCAGAGTGAGGACTGCACACCATGCCTGCTTATTCCACACACACCCAAGTGGCACACGGGAAGAAACCACCACTCCACAGAGAAAGGGGCCACAGCTTGCTGGACGTGGACAGGCCACCCGTGTTACTGCTTGGTATACAGCAGGCTTTCACCAGCGTTGGTGCTGTCTCAGAACCACGCGGGACCTTGCGGAGGAAATGGCAATACTCCAAATTATTAAAAATTCATAGCAAGTGCAGAAGTACTGTCACTCCAGAGTGGTGTGGGGGCAGGGGCTGTTCCTCAGAGGCGGGCCCCCTCTCTCCTTGGCAGAGGCAGTCTCTTCTCCCTGTCTGCACAGGGTCTTCCTTTGTGTGTATCTGTGTCCCGACCTCTGCTTACAAGCATAACCACTCATGCTTGAGTAGGGTCTGTGCGAATGACCTGGTGTTAACTTAGTTTCTGCTTTGTAAGACCTCTCCAAACACAGGCACACACTGAGGTACTGAGGTTTGGTGGGGTGAGGTAAGCAAATTCAGACCATAACAGCACCCACAAATATCATAGGCAACACACTTACCATCATTTACTCACTTTGCAGATGGCGTGTTTGTGGGGCATGGCTTTAAGGTCTCAGCACATAGACAGGAAGATACTGGAATAGGTCACCCTGCCCCTAAGAATGTGTGGCAGATGTGACACTTTAGAATATGCCTGTGTTGACCTTTCTCCTCTTGAGTCTTTGCCTTCAGCAAGGGAAAATATTATCAGTGTCATCATCAGCAAAATCCCAGTTAACTGTAGTTCTTCAGCTTTTTAAGAGTCAGAGAACCAAAGAAATGAAGAGAGAGGGCAAGGTACAAGGCCTGGCTTTGCTGCATGGGAAGGGAAAGGTCCACTGTCCCAAATCTGGGCCAGTGGGCAGGTGTCCACACAGAAGGTCTTGGGGTGCTCGCCTCAGTGGGTAGCTCTTTGCTCTCACTGAGGGATATCCACAGGTGACAGAATCCTCTCCCTTTTCCCATGCCCGTAGCTGCAGTCCTCATCCTGTTCCCAGCATCCTCCCTCCTGCCTCACGGCCAGAAGGCAAAAGCTGCTGCAGCTGACACAACTGCTACTCGGTGCCCTCGTGCAGGATCTCTAAACTCTGGTTTGTGCCGTCCATATTTTACGGGTGAGATTCTGACTCAGGTCTCCCAGCTGTGCCCTGTAACCAGGGCAGCTTCCTCCAGCTGCTTTTCCATGGCAGAATTGGGATTGTCACACACTCGGGCCATGCATCGGGCTCTCTTCTAGATAGAGGCTTCCACAGCTTCCCACCTCTCAGCCCCTTTCCATACTGCCCATCACTTTTCTGACTTCCACCGCTTCCTTCTCGAGCATTAGACCCACGAGGCCCTGGCCCGTTCTCTTGTCATTTCATCTTCTCTACGGACCACTTCTCTACTGCCCCATAGATTTAGCTACAATTTGTGCCACACAAACTTCTTGAATATCAGCCAGAATTTTCCTTGTACCTTTGAGTTTTTCCCACCCACAGGAAAATAAGCCAGTTGGCAGTAATTAAATACACAGAAGAGAAGAGAAGAGAAGAGAAGAGAAGAGAAGAGAAGAGAAGAGAAGAGAAAGAAGAGGAGAGGAGAGGAGAGGAGAGGAGAGGAGAGGAGAAGAGAAGAGAAGAGAAGAGAAGAGAAGAGAAGAGAAGAGAAGAGAAGAGAAGAGAAGAGAAGAGAAGAGAAAGGAAACATGATTCTTGATTTCTAGACATCTAATGATCATGGTGGTGGTGGTGGGCTGGGGAGGTGGGCATTTGGAATAAACAGCCAAGGAGGCCAGATCCTCATTTCTTAGACAGGAAGGCAAAGGCTGAGGACAACCAGAAGTAAAATAGAAGCAGGAGAGGAGACATGGCGTCCCGTTCCTATGGCCCTAGGACAGATGAGAGCTGTGAGTCATTCAGCAACCGGAACTAAAAATGCCTGTGAGCAGAACCGAGAAGGCCCTGCAGGCAGCTGGGCTGACCAGCTACAGGGAGCAGGCGAAATCTCTGGCTGGTGACTGGGTGACAGAGGAGATGGGACACAGAGCCTCAGTAACAACTGGACCCCGACCGCCACTCTTTGTCCTACTGCATCCCTGTCCCCTGGGATGCTGGCACAGTTGTTTTTTTTAGCTAAATGCCAGGATCTTGATCAGTTCCTGAGGCCAGAAGTCAAAACCTATCATACTCCAGTGTTTTTCAGTCCTTTGATGTTGCCCATCTGTGAAAACTGCCAACTGGCCTGGGAGCATGGTTCAGAGGGAGAGCGTTTGTCCAGCACGCTTAAAGCCTCAGGTTCTATCCTCAGTACTGGGAAAAAGAATTCCAACAACCACACTGTGCGGGAGGCAAATAAGGAAAAATAAGAAATATATGAATAATAAGATCATATTCAGTGCCCCTACACTGACCATGAAACTTTAAGGTTTTACTTTAAGCAAATTTTCGTGGTTCCTGAAATGCTTTTTGTTTGGTTATTTTTTTTAATTGTGTTTTTATTTTTGTTTGGATTCTGAACTTTTTTGGTTATCGAAACAAAAAACATAAAAGCAATTATCTCTTAGTATACTCTAATTGAAGGTAAATTTCATTAGCAAGACAATGGGTTATTTTCCACTAGGGAAAAGACAAGAATAATGGCTCCCTCCCTTCCTGGTACTGGTCTAACAGGCAGTGTGCAGGAGCCCGGAGCTTCCCGTTGAGATCACAAATTCTGCTAGGTGCCTGCTTTCCTCTTTTTAGGTGAGGCCAGTGTTGCTGTTGGAAGTCTGCTGTCCAGAGCATGATGGTGGTGGTTGAAGGTGGGTTTTTATCATACAATGGGTTTTCTCCACAGTCTTTCAAAGCCTTTTCAGGCAATTCTAATTCCTCAGCATCACTGAAAAGACCCTGGACAGTGGGAAATACAAACCTATGCAATTCAGCAAATTCCTTCTGGCAAACCAGGAGCACCTCAGTGTCAGGACACAGTCAGCACACAGGTCTCCAAACTCCATGAGACACAGCGTGGCCAGTATACACCCTGTACAAAGAGCAGTGTACAAAGAGCAGTGACGCACCAACTATCAGGTATGTGCAATCTAGAGCCGGCTTGGGTGGTGGCAATTTTAATGTGAGTACCACGCATCCACAGACAAATACAAAATTGAGTAGCAGAAGTTAGTACAAGATTAAAATGTCTCTCCTTCCCCTCTGCACCAAAGCACACAGAGGCCTGTGCCAGCCACCCACCCTTTGCCCATCTCTGATTTTTCCAGGTCTATGCAGCACCAGAGGATACAGAGCCAAGGTGGGGTCATTGTTCCTCAGAGTGGTTCCCAGAGTCTCTGCTGATAGACCCCTCGCTCAGCACCCCTGCTAGTAGAGGGATAGCAAATTGTAGCCCAGAGCACTGTACCTGCCTTTCATCCTAGAGATCACCAGTGAGTTCCAGAATCACCTCTTGGAATGGTTGGTAATGGCTACCTTTGTGCCTAACCCCAGGCCACAGTGAAACACCACACTCCCGTTCCACTCACTTTGGTGTGCTGTGGAGTCATAGCAGGTCTGTGCATGAAGCCTTCATTGCAGGATGGCTCAATTCCATCCCAAGCAGCAGGGACCTGTATTAGGATTTCCTTACAAAATGCTACAGGATGCACCAAGAGTCTGGAATTCTGAGACCAGATACCTAACAATGCTGAGGGATATATTTCTTCTTCTCCTACACATGTCTTCCCACTAGGTGACACAAATACCTGTAACAATGTGGTAAAGCCAACACCTTGAAGATCACAAATATCCCCACAGCTGTTTATCTGTGAATAGTTCTCCATTTCCCATACTCATCACTGCTCTTTGTACAGGGCTTTATGACCACACAAGAGCAAAGCCAGCTCCTGTTGGCAGCACTGCTGAATTGGGGGTCAGGAGCACCCCCGTCCACCTTTGCCTGAGAGCCTCAGACCCTCACCATCATTAGCTGTATGCTAGGAGACAAGTGCAATGGGCACAAAGGCAAAGGGTTACTCATTAGGATCTCTACTGGGAGCAGTCAGCGCTAGATGAGCGTGGCCAGCTGCTGCGGGCACAGGCACAGGAAGAACCACAGCCCCGCATCCAGGGAAAACATGAGGACCCCGAAGCAGCTCACAGAGCTAGGCAATGCCTCCCTTGCTGATCAACAGCAGCCCTTGAAGGAGAAGCAGGAATAAGCTGGAGATGTGGGCACCTCTGTCCTCACAGCTGAAGACGGCCTGATGATGGAGAAAGATCACAGCCTGACATCACACTGGGACAAAGGGAAAGGAGCTTTGCTCCACCATGTCCATCCATCCCACTGCACTATCAGCTTTCAGAGGGTCCTAGAAGGACATGATTCTCTCACTCATTTTCTGCAGGGTTGATGATTCCTGAGAGCGTGCTCATTTCAGGCAATGGCCAAGCCTACAGTTTCTGGCTTTATGAGATCTGTGGAGATCACATCTCCAGGGTGGAGGTTTGAAGGTGTCAGTCAAATTGATGAAAGAAAGGACAAATTCATTAATTAATTCACTCCTGAATTCTCGCATGCCAACCTTAAACTCAGAGTGGATTTTTATGGTTGAGTTATAAATCCCTCACCAGTGGGGTTTCTATAGACAAGCTGTCAGAGATTTAAATGCCCCACATCCATGGGTGCTGGGAGGGTGTTATAAAAAGGGCGTCGACTCTCTACCTCTTGGGCAAACTTAGCAAATATTCCAAATGATTATCATTTTAATTACCGGACCACACAATGCTCCCTCCAGTCCCATATGTCTCCAGATCAACTGGTTCACTTTAATGTTCTGCAGCAAGAGGGAGCCAAATCTGAACTGACAGAATGACATTGGGTCGTAATTCTACACAGCATTGTCTCCTTGGCCAGAAGGATGAGCACCTGAGAAAGAATACGAATGCTGCTGGGCACTGCTCAGCACAGAGAGACAAAGGCCATCCTCTCTCAGCTTCTCATCCCAAGCACTCCCAGACGCCATCAGCCGCTGTGGCTGACAAGCCCCCAGAGACTGGTGTCGACCCACCCCACAGTGCACGTCATCAATACCACCCAGGAGAACGAGGCCTGTCAGGAACACAGAGACAGCAGGTGCCGCTCGCCATGCTGCCGTGGGCTGCCTCCTCGGCCCATGCATAGAAGTATGGCCAGGCTTCCCCCTCTACTCCAGGATCCACAGCACCCACCCATGCTGAGCCCTAGTGCAGCCCTGAGGTCTGTGTGCTTGGAAAAACCCTACTGCTTTGAATGTTTCTCCAAGCTTCAGTGTTGAAAATTTGGTCCTCAGTGTGGCGGAAGTGACACCCATTGGGAAGGAGTTTGGTCCTCCCCAAATGTGGTGTGTGCTCAGGGTTCATACCACATTAATGTCATCATGGAAAGGGACTGCTGCAGCGAGTTGCTCTCTCCTGCTCTTCTACCGTGAAGGGATACGGCAAAAAGAGGCCTCACAAGGTGCCAGTTCCTTTGTTTCAGACTTCCCAGCATTCAGAATGATGAGAAATTTCTGTTCTTAAATTACTCAGTCTCGATCATGTTACTATTGCAGCACGAAACAGGCTGAGGTAAACCTCTTCTCATGACTTCTGTTTTCACCTCAGGAGTAGGACACCTGCTGCACTGGAGTTAACTAAAAGTCCTCGTCCACTGAGGCAGTGCCCAGGCGCTGCTCTACATGCCTTTCATTCCCCACATTTTCTCTCCCTCCAGGTCCCAGCTCTTCCCGCCCAATCCCGTCATTGACAAACGCAGGACCACCAGTGACAGAGATGTGAGTTAGAAGTTCAACAAGATAGGAACAATAAGATGTAAGAACCTGGACCACAGGTAATTGACGCTGGTGCAGTTGCCGCCCACTGTGAGGAAAATTCTTGTTTTCTTTTTCCTTGGTTTCATTTAACTATCATCAACCATGTTTCAAAAATATTAAATAGAAAGTTCCAGAAGTAATTCATAAGTTTTAAATCACAGTCACAGACCACCTAATTCTATCCCAGCTGGAGCCATGAATTGTATCTGGTATGGTCTAGATCTGAAGGGTGCCCCAAAGTCTCCTGTGTTTGGAAGGTGATCAGATCAGGGGGTGCTAAAGCATCGGTGGGCTCATCCATTCCTGAGTTAATAACTGAATGTGCTTGAGGAGGGAGGGTCTAGCTGGAGGTGGTCACTGAGGATGTGAACTGAATAACTGTTTTCTTCTTACCAGCTCCTCCCTTCTCTCTCTGCTTCCTGGCTGCTACTGGATGAGCAGCTGTCCTCTGTCAGGCCCTTCCAACCAAGTCAATTCGGTCTTGGGGCCAATCAACTTTGAACTGAACTCACTGGAAACTGTGCACTAAATAAATCTCTCCTTCAAGTTGGATGTTGGATAGCGTGTCCCAGAAATGAGAAAGTTATTGACATAATTTCCCTGCCCAGCACATCCACACTATATACACTACCCTCCCATTCACCCTAGTGTTTTCTTGGTTATCAGATCCCCTGTCATGATACCACAAGACTCATATGCAACTCTGATTTCACTCAACTGTATCCCTGAAGCACAAGCAAAGTGACGCTGAAGCAAGGATCTGCCGAACAGAAGCTGTAAAGTGCTTCCTGTAAGTTAAAAGGTGCGAGTTCTTAAGGAAAAGAGAAAAAAATCCTTCTACCAAGATTGCTAAAATCTGTGGTGGGAATGAATCTTCTATCTGTGAGACTGTTCATTGGTTTGCTGTCCTAACTTAAACTGCAAAAGTGATGGCCACAGATCATGGCAAGGACTTGGGGAGTGTGGAAATGCAGTTCATATGAGAGGACATAAATGAGGCCCCATGCTATGCATGGTTTCATGTATCCTCACGGTTGTGGGGTGAATCCCCACAGATAAGGGGGACACTGTGTTGTAGCTTTGCCATCCTGACTTTCTACGGTATTGAGGTAGGAACAATCTTGTCCTCTGTGTTTGGACAATTGATTGGTTTGGGGCTCCTGCAAAATATTGGAGAGGTCAGTCCCTGCCAGCTTTCCCTAACTAGCATCCTTTCTGCCTGGAGAAAATATTCCAAATCTTTTACTGCCCCAAATATGAGATCTGTGTGTACACGGACGCCCTTACAAAAATCCTACAGGCAGTGCTGTTATCAGGAGCACATCCAATCATTTTTCTAGTGAAGACACTTTCTCACTGTGAGTTTCACTAAGGAATTCATGGAATCCCACATAGTGCACCTTCAGTTTGGCAAGTTAATAGCTCATCTATATCAGGCATTTACTGAACTGGTATGATGTAGAGGAATTCATGTGTTTTACGTATGTCCTCCTCATAGTGAAAGTTTTATCACTGTACTTACTCTACAGGTGAAGAAATTGAAATGCAGAAAGCTTCAACAATCTGTTCAAAGCACCAAAACCAAGGAAGACAGTGCTTAGTCTGACCCAAACACTTTGATAAACGGCTGCTATACTTAGTACTAGATTGTACTTAGCAAGTACACCCAAGGTCATTAACAACCTTTGCTAGGCCAATATATTGCACAGCAAGTCAATCTGTTATTAAAAATTATCAAAAAGTGGGTTGCATATGGTTTGGGGGCAAGACAAGTTTGGCAGAAGGGACAGAAAATGTTGCAAACATCTGCTAGGGAAAGCAAATGGAACTCACAGAGGATCTGAGGACAGAGAAGAACTTTGGCCAGCTGAGTAACAATGCCCAAAGTATCAGGTCTCAGTTCTGAAACTTGTCCCTGCAACATTACATGGGAGAAGGCCTCTGCAGGTAGGATCAAGTTAACGATTTTGAGATGGCGAGATGATAAGCTCTGCAAGGGTCTGCCATGTGAGTGAGGTGGAGAGCGGTTTGCAGAGGTCAAGGACTGCCACCAGGCACAGAAAGCCAGCAGCAGGGTGAAAGGATCTTTTCCAGGGCTTCCAGAGGGAGTGCGACCCTGGTGCCTTGACAGGTAAATTTGGGTCATGCTAAACTAGCATTCTAGTGTTCTTTTGGCACTAATCCAGTGACACTGACCCATCCAGAGGTCTGGAAGGGAGGCCAGACACAGGGACATTTGGTGGCAAACTCAGCAAGCAGACTGTGCCATGAGTGGCCTCCAAAGGGAAGCAACCAGAAGTGCTGGTTATGTTTGTAGGTTCTAGAGAAATGTTAGGAGAGCAGAATCTATGACCTGAATGCTCACGTGTAATCTTATCTCTGTCTGGGGCTTCAGGTTTCCATCCGTTCTTACTGGCAGGATGGCTACCTCTACCTTCTATACCCGAAGGGATGCCCAAATGACCCTTTTCCTTGGGGTCCCCTGAGACACACACAGTGATTTCAGTTGGAAAAGATGGGAACTTCTCACCCTACTTGTGTGTAGGTGGTGCTCTGGTTTCAATTTCAAAGGCCTCAAGGGAAGTCTGAGGTCTTCTGACCCAGGAAGGTCTCACGTTGGGAATGACTGGACCCAGTCCCAGTGCTCCTGACTCAGCACCTTGTCATCCTAATATCCAAGCACCTAAGATTCTATGGATGCACTTCCCAGCAGTCTGTTGTCTGTCACCTGAGTTGGTCAACTTTCTGTTCTGACAAAATATCAGTGATAAACAGATTTTTAAAAGACCAGGGTTATTTTGGCTCTTGGCTTTGGAAGTTTCAGTCTGTGGTCAGGGGACCCACTGCATTTAGGCCTGTGGTGAGACAGAGCCTTGCGGTAGGGAGCTTGTGCTGGACCAAAGCTGCTCCCTTCCTGGAAGTGAGGAACCAGAGCGAAGGAAAGGAACTAGAGACAAAACCTTCCAGGTTCCCTAGTGACTTCCTCGAGTAAGAGCCCCACGCTCAGGTGGGCATACCTCCACAGCCTGCTAAGGTATGAGGCCATCAGTGGATTTGCCTAACCATGAGGTCACCTTGTGATCCAATGACTTTTAAAGGTCCCATCTCTGAACACTGCCACATAGGAGACAGATTTCCACGCATAGTTATGGGGTACGTTTGGATCCAAGCCCTAACGCCTCCCTCTGTGGACACTCCCTCCTCATCTCACCAAGGTTTACTGCCTTCTCAAGAAGGAAAGCAAGGAAAGTGCTCTTACTCAGAAATTCCCAGAAAGGAAAGGCAGGCAGCTTCCAACATGTTTTGTCTCTGTCCAACAATTGTGGCTCAGATTTGCCAGGAAACAGGGGTAAAAACCATACATGCACATAATCTGTAGGAACTGGGGCCCTAGTTAAACACCTGAGTGTAAGCCTGGGCTCTGGTCAAGGAAAAGTCAGTACAATATCAATATGGGCCAAACATCCTAAAACTTGAACAGAGATCGCAAGCCGTTTCTACAGTCTCACCTGGCTTGCTGGAATATGATCTCCATGAGAGGCACTGGGAGGCCCGGGCTTCCTGTGTGGGCAGCAGTTATGTGCTGCCCGCTGCTGAGCACATCCTCCTCACCAGGGCCAGGCCCCAACATGGGCAGAAAGACCATCGCCCTGGTCCTCCTGTGCAAGGGGAGCTCTGTGAGACTGCCTGTGACAAACCCCGAAAAGGCTCCAAAACTGGCTGGGATAAATACAAAAAGTCAGTTTAAACAAAGTGCTGGAGGAATAGAAAGAAATGTATACTGAGTTTTTTCATACTGATGGGCTTGATTTAAGCAAAGACCGCAAACCACCTTGACGACCACAGTGATATTTGATAGCTATGAAGCAGGGAATCAAATTCTGCATTTATCTTACTAACCTCAGTTGTTACTATTAGCTCTGTCTGCTGTGATCTGGGCTGCTCTCTGTTTACTGTAGTTCTAATATTTCCATGGACGCCAACTCTGCCCAACACCACCTCGGGGCCCGATTCCTTGCTCCTCTGAAGTTCAAGTCTTCTGCTTACTTCGTAGTCCATCAGAGGCCCTAAAGTGTGAAGCCTGGTGAGCTTTCCTAACAGGGAGATTTCTCACTGGAGCAGACCTGCGGTTCCAAGCAATCTGTCGCTGCAGCTCTCCAAGAGCTGTAATGAAAACTCCTTCACAGCACTTAGGTAAGCACTCCTCCTTCCTACAGAAAGCGGCAGCCCTGAGCCCTTCTCACTTCCTCGCTCATTCCCTTGAGTTGCAGGCTCCATTAGGCACCTTGGCCAGCTCCCACCTCACTAGGCAGCACTCCTGCCCTCCTTTCACACCCTCCTTTTCCCAGGGAAGGATGCTGTTACAGAGTACTGTCCCCTAGCCCCACCATTCAGCCTCCTGGGCCCTGTCCAGCACCGGCCACACTGTCCTACTTGGCCGCCTACACTTAGGAGCTTGCATGACTACAGGCAGCTTCCGGAAGTGGTTCCTGGAAAGGAGCAGAAAACAGAAGGTCAGATCACCTTTGGTAAGAAGGTGCTTCCTCTGTTGCAGTGAAATGTGTAGTAAAGGTGCAGGAGACTCAAAGAGCCATGTCCTGGCCAACTGCCAGTGACAGCTCCAAGATCAAAGGAGAAAACACACTGTCTCCAGCCCCAGCAAGTCTCCAAGTTCTGCCAGTCCCTACCCTCCTGCCTCCTGCCTTGCATTTGCTTTGTGCTTCTCACACGCAGTGTCCTCTTTGTGGCCTCTGCACCTCTCTGTACTTACCACTTCCTCCGATAGCACCCTTCCTTCATGTTATCTCCTTTTATCCTTGGAGCAAACCCAGCAAACCCCCTTGCACACCTTTGCATTGCAATGGCTCTTCTACCTCCGTCCTCAAACACTCCCTCAGACCAGTAGGACCATTTTGTACTCTGTGTTCAAATAGCCTGTAATATAGCCACGTTCCCAACAGGCTGGCAGCAAAGACAGTGGTTTACACATTTTTACAAAGCCAGAACCAAACCCACCACCTGGAAGACAGCAGCTCCTGGGAAGTCCCTCTCCCTTCCTGCACACAGCATTGTCTCCCTACATGAGGAGAGTCCCAGGCTGATTTCTGAGTTCCCTTTAAGATCTGCAGCTGTAGAACAGAATGCAGCCCTCCCCCTCCAATGCGTGATGACACTGCGATGCTTCCCTAGCAGAATAAGGTATTGACCACAGAGGCGGGATGTACACACATTGCCTTTCTGTCATCACACAGGGCAATCTTTACTCTCATTAAAAAGGCCGATAGCACGCCGTGTCAACAACCGCTTCTGAGGGGCAAATGAGAGGCTGAGGCAAAGGAGGGCGGCCACCTGGGAAAACAGGCTGAAGTTCCACCTAAAACCGGGTTCACAGCCACAGCACCCCGCGAGAGTTTCGGCCCCCTACCTGGGGCATTTAAAGGAGTCTGCCCTGCCCTGCAACAGCCTAGGCTGAGACCAGGAGCAGGCCGCACTGGTCACGCAGCAGCCCTGATGATGCCAGCTCCTCACATGGCACTTAAAGATGGAGGCGTCATGGGCTGAGCTAGACTGGACTGGCAGAGGAGGCATTTTGCCCTCTCTGCCCTCCTGATGTCAAGAGGTCACTGTGGTGAGCACTTCCGCCTGTGAAATAACTAGCGGGCTCCCTCGGTGAGGGTCTCCCCAGCCTTTGCTGCCCCGGGGTCTCAGCACCTGCGCCCCTGCCCCCAGCCTGCCTGTGAACACGGAGAAGAGCCTCGCTCCTCCTTTACACCCCTGCGGCAGGGCAGCTTTGTTTTATTTTGTTTTGAATATTGGGAATTTGGATGTGTCCTTTGTTTTTCTTTTCCCAAATGCAATCCAAGCCAAAACAAATTCCTAGAATCTGCTAGATGGACTCTTTTCCTCTTTATTTCCTAGGTTATTAAACCTCACCACTCAGGCATGCTGCGCTGTTGAAACATGCTTGTGTGTCACCTTGATGCGGGTTTCCTAGCAGCCCTGTTTGGTGGCTTTGGTGACAGTGCTCTGAATGGGGTGCCCACTCCCCACTGGCTGCCCAAGGACCCCATGCGCCATTGGTTTTTCCCAGCTCTGGAGCAGGTAGACACTCTCTGGGAAGGACACTCTGCTGGCAAGGAAGGCTTGCATCTGGCAGGGGACAAGCCAGGTGGAAAAGCCAATCTGCCCGCAGGGTCCTCGGGAACCAGGCCTCCTGTGCCGCCTGCCCTGCCAGCTCCCAACCCTCTGGTGCCTGAGTTCTATCACAGCTTTCTTTCTTTACCCTCAGCTTTCATATGACCCCCAGCTCATAATATTCCACATGCTGAGCGTCAGCTGAGCACTAACAAAGAGACCTTTTTACTCTGCAGAAATTGTTGAAGTCGCCAGCATCGGAATTTACAGCAGCGTTCTCTTGAAATGCTTGACATTTCCCCACAATTTCTTAGATATACTTGGTGGGCAAAGTGCGTCATCTCTGTTTGAATTTATTGCACAGAATAAGCCATTTTCTCCACTTTAATGTCATCCCCTCGGTAACCAGGAGGTCAGGGGCAACAACGCCAAAACAGCAAATTTGTCAATGGAATGTGCAAAGCTGGGTATAAATTTATCTTGTCCTAACCCCTGGATCCTTTTCAGTCTGTGATTTTTTCATATGCATATGAGAATTTTCTGGGAAGCGCTTTCTCACACATTTCACCTTGCGCAGACAGTGGGGACAGGCTGATCATTGGTCCTAGATTGGCTCTTCCCTCCTCCCCTCTTTTTTTGTTTTTTTTCAGTGCTCAGGATCAAACCAAGTGCTGATCTTTCCCTGAACTGAATTTCCAGCCCTCTGTATTTTTTAGTTTGAGACAAAATCTCACTGCATTGTCCAGCCTGACCTTGAACTTGTGATCCTCCTGCCTCAGCTTCCCAAATGGCTGGGATTCTGGGCATTCACCAGTATGCCCAGTCTCCTGCTCTTCTCTAAAGCAGAGCAGACTCAGCTTTACTTCCCTGCAAACCACCCTCCCTGGAAACCTCAAGCAATGTGTCCTATAATTATTCTCATGTACAAGAAGCATATCCAAATGCTTTGAGAAAACCCAAGTACACTTTTCAAACATTAGGTCAGCAGACTATGACCTACTAGGGGCTTCATCTGACCTTTCTGGGGTCTGCCAAGACCTGATCTCCCCTGTCTTCCATGTCTCCCTGGGTGCCAGCCGAATGCTAGGCCCTTTGAGCCTCACCTGTCAGAATACAGGTGACGCTGTGTGAGCCCCATGCCTGGGACTTCACTTCAAGCCCCAAGGCTAAGCCTAGGTCGTACTCAGCCTGTCGCCCAACTTCCACCCTCCAGCCCATCTGACCGCCATGAGCGCCTGGTGAGCACTTGCCCAGTGGGCACATACAGGGAGCCATCACTGCCTCTGCATCTCTGCAGAACGCTGTGGTTGTGGAGAGTGACACAACTCTTCTCTGCTGGCAGGTTGGTGGCATCCTTGTGGTAAATCAGGCCACGGCTCCAAGAACACAGAGAAGGTTTCTGTGATTACCCAGAGCTGCTTCTTCCTCCTTCTTCCAACACCTGGGAAGCAATTTGGACTGGCAAAGGGAGAAGCTACCCAAAAAAGATCCCACATGCATCTTCCTGCACATGCCACAGGAAGTCAGACTGGACCCCCACCAGTACCTTGCTACCCATGGTTTCTAAGGAGGCTCCCTAGGGATGTGAGTCCCCTCCACACGTCACAGTGTTCACACAACGGCCTCTGGCCTTGCTATCCTCAGTGTGTCACCCTGAGTGAGTCACATCTGAGTTTTGTGTTACATGCTCTGCTACTGAATCACAGACCCTCAGCCACTAGGGAGGGGGAGCTGAGGCAGAGTCCTGTAGAACTAGAAGGATTCAGGTCCCCCGTTAACTCTACCTCAGCAGGTGAGAAGCTGGATGGTGAGAGATGCTTCCAAGGCCACACGAAAGGCCAGCCTTTCTCCAGGCCCCTTCTCAGGCCTATGGGTTAGAATCATCTGGGCTCTGCCCCAGTGTATCTGGATAAGATGAGTCTGACCCAGGGGGCATTAGGTGAACCCAAAGTCCATCTCTGGACAGAAAAGCCCTTGGTCATCTCTCGGGAAGGAGCCTCATGCTGTTGCCCTCCACACCATGCTGACCCACTTCAGAGCACCTAATTTCCAGTGGCACCACAGAACAAAACTCACACAGCACCACAGACACCCTGTGTGAGCCCTCTAAGAGACGCACATGCATGCTGCACCCTGAAGGAGACTGGAGAAGCAGGACCACCACGCTGCAGTCATGTAGGCCAATTCAGGTCAAATGTTAAATGCACCTCTTCCTAGAAATCCTTTATGCTTTTCCATGTACTTCCTCTGCCTCAATGCACCTTCCTATGTCCCTCCCCTGCCCATCTCCTCCCCTGAATTCCCTCAGAGGCCTCAGTGATTCTCTGTTTACTGTGCAGAGATCACCAGACCACTTCCACCCTTCCCCCAGCCCACCATAGATCCACTGAGGGAAAACAAACCCACCTGACAGGTAGAGAGACACGTTTTTCCCTCAGGGTTTCTCTGAGACCAGTGATTTCTTTTTCTGCTTATATGGGGTATAATCAAAAACTTCAGTAATTGTTTAAATTTTTTTAAAATTTATTATAATGAAAAACATTGCCATTAATCTCTTAAAATACTCATTTCGGCTTTGAAGACATTCACCCCATCACTCTTGTCACTCTTTGAAACTGTTCTGGAAGTCCTTTTTGGGGAGTCTTTTCGTAGCTGCCCTGAAGTCCTGAATTAATTCAAAATGTTTACAGCAATTTCTGTCAAATAAAAACTTTACAGTATGTTCTCATCCAACTGATTCACCACATCTGGCACCATAAGACTTCTGACTCTCCCCAAAGTCAAAATGACCATGAAAGGTAAATGTTTCAAGCACATGATGTATGTACATCCTCTGAGGTTCTCTGCCATATCACCATTTTACCATTTCTAGGGCTTTCATTTAGAGAGGGGAGCCATGCTTTTGGGGGGAAAGGTGTAAACCAATCTATTTGAGAAAGAAGAGTTGGGCTGTGTGCAGAAGTGGACTGGTGCAAGTCCCCAGAAGACAAGGGTATGTTAGAGCTGGGGAAGGACAGAGCACAAAACAGAGCAGCCAGTGAAGTGGCCTTCTCTGCAGTGCCACTGGATGACTTCCTGCCTGCCCTGTCACAGTGTGCTGGGGTGTAATGTTTTCCTGTTTAGCTGTCGTTGTTATTGATGGCATCTAACACTGGAGTGCAGGTTGCTGGGTCAGCAGAAGCATCCAGATGTGCATGTTTTCCTTTTTATAAGTCTCAATATTGACATTTCCTCTGAAATACAGTTACAGACCCTTAAGATTCCCAAACATTAAAACACTACAGAGTTAAGCCATGCACCATGGCCTGGTACAAAATTTATATTCCAGGGTCATTAGCATTCAAGCAATAAGCAAATTAAAGAGACTCCATTAGTGGATGGAAAGGTCATGCTCTTTAGAATTAGGCTTAGACATGTTTCTCTTCTCATTTAATGCCACTTGAGGGAAGTCAGTGCATATTCAAAGAATATTTACCTACTTGTAGTTAAATGTAAGGCCAGGGAGTGGTCACATGACAAGTTCAAGGTTCTAATCTCAAATGAATTAGTACCAATGTCACACCATTTTGACTTGTGTCAAAGAACATTTTAAAAACAGTGTTTCCCAGGGTCACTCACTTCATCGCACCAATATTATTTACCGTTAAAGACAAGAGTTTGCCCCTGTGTGGGAGGACCCAGAGTGCAAGGGTCTTTACCTGAGATAGGGCTGTGGCCACTGTGTCCAGCCCTGGACTAGGGCATCCATGATCCTTCGCTTTGCAGCCTAGAAGAACAAAGAAACTCTGGTTGTCAGGTATTTATACAAAGCCAAGAAAGGAAATGTGCTGAGGTCACTGGTTTTCTTAAATGTCAAGTTCTCACACTTGAAGATAAAGTTTATCGGTTTGTCTTCTTGTTTTTCAACCCCTCCTACAACTGAGACACTCTCCTATTGGTCACCCAGGGCCTGAGAGCTCTGCACATCAGGGTTTCACTGTCCACTGGGTCAGGTTCAGCTTGTGACTGCTGCCACCAACTCTTCCCAGTAAAGACCACAGGAAGAAAAGGCACTCAGCAGAAAAGGGATACCCATCTCTTGCCATGCAAAGAGATAGGACACTGGGCAACAACTAGACTCACTGCCCCATAATTCACCACTCCACAACGACTGAGGGTTCCCAGGACCAGAACTCAAAAACAAAAGTACTTCCTGACACAGGACTGGTGGGCAGACAGGCACTACATGGTTACAGCCAGGTTTCCCTTACAATTGGAGTTTATTTTTCAAGAAGGGTTATTACTATATACACAAGGGTTGTGGGAGATGGCTGTGTGATAATGACAGAAAGTACATATCTGGGATCTGAGGATTTCCGAGGAGTCTGTCAGCACAGATGATAAAGTGTGCAGGCTTCAGAGGACTCTGCCAGCCACCTGAAGTGCCTGCCACCCAAGAGCACCATCCACAGGTGTACAACATCTACATGTACATACAACCCACACAGGTGCACATCGTGTGTCCATGCAGCACACAGGGGGTCACCACCCTCATGTCAGTACCATCAACACCACACGGTGGGTGGGGACCAGGACACAAACAGCCCCACTCCTTCCTCTCCACTTGCTGTGTGTTGGGAGAAGTCACTGGTTGTGCCTTGATACAGATCTGTAAGGCTGATGTAAGAGACCACCTATTACAGTGGCATTTTCAAGAACTAAATAATTCAGTACTTAGCATACAGCCAAGCTCATGAGAGCATCTGATTGTAAATGAGTTCTGGTACCTAGAACAACCTCTGGCACATACTAGTCTTATAATATGTATTTACTGTTCCAAATATATGAATCTGAATGATTGTCCAGTATTCTTCCTGAGATCTTTACCCCACAGAGACCACAATGAGTGGCTAGAAACTATCATTAACTATAGCGAGTTGTCATTCTGTGTCCTTAAGAGTGAACTGAGAAAATTAATTGCTCTCAGATAACATAAAATTAGTTGTTGTTAGATGGCATAAAAAGTTCACCAGTCAGACAAAGGAGTCATTATTCTGGAAGATTAAAGGAAAAAAGTCTTAAAATTACAACAGGAGAATTAGCTTCAATGTGCATAAGCAAAACAGAGAATTTTATCTATGTGTGTTTTATCTACATTTTTCAGTTATACCTTATACAGATAGACAACAATTTTTTGTGTCTTCTTTGTTAGAGAGAGCCTTTTTTGTATATGATTTGTACTATGAATATCTTTTGGGGCATTCTTTTAAGATTGTGGTATATTAAATTTTTATTCTCTAATTATTTTATTATGAAATTTTGTTTTATTTTTTCATAGAGGTAAGAAGAGGGCTTGTTTAATTTTCTTTATTAATATCTACTTGTATTACATTAAAATAAAAAATGTTAAATGAATAATAAATACTAATAAAACACTTGTTGAGTACTAACAAAAATGCAAGCTATTGTAATACATGATCTTCGCTGCAAAAGTTAAGCTTAGCCTTTAGTTGAGGCATAGCTCTTTGGACACATAATTGAGGTACAATGTGGTATTTGTGCTGTGGATAATAGTCAATGTTGGTTACATTCAGCACAGAAAGGACTGTTCCATTAACAAAGAGGCAACGCAGGTAGGCTTTGGAAGAGTGAACTCTGGTCAGATTGAGGAGGAAACCAAGTCAGAGAGAACAACCTACACCAAGGCAAGAGAATTCCACAGCATGTTCCAGAAAGATTTGACTGCCACAGAGGGATCTCAGTGAAAGGAGGGGTGAAAAAATGGTGGCCAGGGAATCCCAGTTTAGGAAACTGGAAAGGAAAGCTGTGACCAAAGAAAAAAGCTCAGCATGCCAGGGTGCAGATGCACTTCCCCACACTCAATGCACAGTCACCTGTAGTTTTAGTGAAGTGGGTAACAATTCTACATTTGGTCACAAAAAGACACATGGAGGAAGGAACAGGGGTTGAGGAGAAGAAGTCCACAGTGCACATTGTCAGTGCAGACAAGACTCTGAGGACAGGTCCCAGGGTCTGAGAGACAGGCCAGAGGGGCTTCTCAGAGAGAAGCTTGGCCTCTGACTCACTGTCTACATCATAGGGGTGAGATGGTCAACCATTCTGCAGCTTCATTTCTTCCATAGAGTAGCTAAGAACTCCATGTTTTGTAGGATTTTGGTCATGATTAGACTAGATGCAAAACGTTCAGGTGATCCTGGATGTAAAAAGAGAAATGTTATGGTTTGTATTAAGTGATACCCACAGGCTCATGTTTTCAAAGGTAAGGCTTTTGGAAGGTGATTAGTTAATGAAGGCTCTAACTCCATTAGTGGCTTAACCCATTGGCGGGTTTACTGTGTAGTTTGATGGCAACAAAGACTTAGGAGCTAGCTGAAGGGAGTAGAATATGAGGATGTGACCTTGGCGACCACCTCTGATTCTCAGCCTCTTTCTTTCTGACTCTTTGTTTCTCTCTGGTCCCTGGATGCTATGCAGTGAACAGTGCTCACCCACTATGATTGTCTGCCTCATCTCAGACCCAAAATACTGGAGTCAGCTGACCATGAGTGGAAACCACTGAAACTGTGAGTCAAATTAAATGTTTCCTCCCCCAAGTGGCTTTTCTCAGATATTTTGTCACAGCGATGGAAAGCTGAGCAGCACAGGAGCAGAGGATTACAAGAAGCATGTCAAAGGCCAGCGACTTAGGTAACTGGACCCATCCCCATGTGCTTTCTACCTCCAAGACTCCAAGTCTTTGCCAACTCCAGTCAGCTGTGCTTCAGAAACACAGGAGTGAATGAGGGGACAGAACATCTGAGATTCTGGGAAGCAGAAACAGCATGGGTAGGCTGTAATGAGGAAAAGAAAAGAAAGCTGAGATTAAGCTGAGTTCAGAGAAAGCTTATCAGATCATGGTGGAGACTAGAGCATATCTCTGAGATGCCAAAAGGGTTGTGCAGGCACAGGGAACACAGTATGGAACCAAGACAGTGACGTACTCTATTCTCTTCATTTGCAACAGAGGGGTCGTATACCTGGAAAACACACAGAGACACCTGAGGTGTTATGAGTTATTGATGTGATTCAGTAAGGCAGATGCATGCAAGATCAACTACTTCACACACAGTAGGATGGGAAAGTCAATATGATGTACGCACAAAATATATTAAAACAATTTTAAAATTCACTGATGCTTTCAAACAAAAATTCTGCATTAAGTCACGTTTTACCCTCAGATGTGAAGTCTTGGATGAGGATATTAATTCTATGTGAACTGATTTTAAAATGCCATGGAATTCCAACAAAATTAACCATAAAATTGCTGGGAGATAAAGGTATGGTGAAGAGACACCACTCACATCAGATGTTAAAACGCTCTATCATCAGTATCCTGATCACCACGTTAAAAATAAAACGTACACAATGTTACTGTCACAGCAACTGAATCAAATGGATGAGTAGATCAATGAAATAGAGCAGGGACTCCAAAGATGGATCCAAATATCTATATCTGGGATTTAGTATATAACAAAGGTATTCTTTTATATCTTCAAGGAAAAGGAAGTCCAATAAATACTTCAAGGACACTGAGATGACATCTAGGGGAAAAAAAGTTGATCTCTATCACTGATATAAAAATAAATTCCATATTGAACAAAGAATCAAATACAAAAACAGCAAAATAAAATAGAAGAAATAGGATACTGGAAAACATTTCTAATCACAGAGTGAGAAAATCTGCTTGCTGAGCAAATAAAAATACAGAAGCCATAGAAGAATAGACAAATACATTCAATTGCAAAAAGACAGAAGTTTTTATCACAAAATTTCCCAAAGCAAAGAAAGAAAAAAAACAGCAAACAGGAAGTATATTTACATTATATATCATAGAGAAAACGTTGCCTCCCTTACTTTAAAGTACAAATCAATACCAGAAAGATCAATGACATGATATAACTATGGATAAAATGTGTAAACAAACAGAAAATGCAAAGGATAAACAAATATCTCTTAAACCTATGGAAAATGCTTGACATCACTCATGTGAGAAACGTAAATTGCTACTACAGTGAGATGCAAACTCGTACTCATTGAATTCACAAGGAAATGCTAGTTTATCATTATACCCCTTTGCCAGGATTAAAGATAAGGTGTTATCATTAATTACTTCAATATGGGGTGATCAGTGCAACCGCTATAATTTAGTGATAGCTATCAAAATTGAAAACAGTTTTCACAATGTAAAGCATGTATGCTCTTAGATGCTCCATCTCAAGCAAGTGCATTGTAGAGGCACATTGCATGGAAGTACAAGGAAGATCCACAGACAGCAAAGGTAGCTTTGTTTGCAATAGCAAAGACCTAATGATGAATGGCGGTGAAACAACTGGGGGGGATGGGAAAATGCAATAACTTTTAACCATGGCTCTAAAGGATTCTGTGGGCAATGGGCCTCTCCGCAAGTACATTCAGTTGAGGATGTCAGTGTTTGCCCCTGGGGAGAAGAACCACTACAGACAGGATGTGTACAAAAGGAGTCTTACTCTTATCCCACATTCTTTCATATCTTTAAAACATTGCAGCATGATAGTGTATTATAAGGGAAAGGGTTTTGAGACATTCTTCAGTTTTTTAGGCATTAGACACCTGCTTCTCAGACTCTGGACTCATCACAGCAGTGACAGGCATGTTGGGAAGTGGATGCAGAGTTTTGCGGACAGTCTCATCTCTGGTATATGAAGCTTGCAGTTGGCTCCTGGATGCAGAGGCTGTTTGGGGAGCAACACTAACAGGGCAAGGGAAGTAGTAAGCTGTAGCAATCCTATGGATTTTAAGTTGCAAAGATGTTTAAATCACTAGGAAAATGTGATTTCTCATAAATAAAACTAAATCAGGATATCCTTTACTCAAAAGTGTATGAATGCTGCAGGTCTCCTATCCAGCAGGGATCCTGCTTTGCAGCATGAGCTTTGGAGGCCACAAATCCGGACTTAAAGGATAATTTGGCTCAAAATCCATTATTGGCTTCCACTGACTTTAACTAGATAGTATCTATATTGGATGAATGCAAGGTACTTCTTTGAAGCTTATTAAACTTTAAAATTATGTGTGAGCTTCAGATAGGAAAATGTCGTTGTGTAACAGAAATGTTCAGAGATCATACTTTAAATCATTCACTCCCAGTGGAGAGCAGATGTGAAAGGAAGGCCGCAGTCCTGATGAAATAGACACTAAAATATAGATGGCAGGTATTTTATCTTACAGATGAGAACTGACTATACACAAGTGGCCTCCAACAGGATTCTGGAACAGAAGGACCTCCAAAAAAAGCTAAAGAAGTTGAATTGACTGATAAGCTTCAATCAGTGACAATACACCAATTTAACATGATCTATGAACATGACTTTGCTGTGGTAACAATGTTAATAATACGAGAAGCAGTGTATTAGATCATGAAATATCTGTGTCACTGACACAGATTTTTTTCTGTAGGTATAGTACAGCTTCTAAAAATGATGTGTATCTAAACAAAAAAGACTTTCTACCCTTCTCCTGCACTCTGCAACTCATCACATTCTCAACTGCTTTGTATTTTCTCTTGAACACAGGAGCATCTCAGGGTTGCTTCACCCCTGCCAGTGACTGCATTGCATTTTCCTGGATGATTCCTTCTCTACTATAGCTTTAAACATTGTGCTGGTTCCTTACCCAAACATGTCTCAAGCTCTATGTTAGTCATCTTTCCTGTTGATGGGACAAAACACTCAACATCTTCAAGATGGGAAATTTATTTGGATCATAGTTGCAGAGCAGTCAGTCCATGTTTGGCTGACTCTAAAGCAGAAATATCCTGGCAAAAAGTCTTGGAAGGAGACTGTTGCTCACTTCATGGCAACCGGAAGAGGAGAATCAGAGAAGAGGGAGCCAGGGACCAGATAGAGTAACAAGGACAAACCTAAATGTCCCACTCAGACACACCCTTAAGTGTGTTTTCAAACTCCCTGGATGACTTTACATTTCACCCTTTGTCAATTTGACACTTAAACACATCTTAAACCACACTTAATCTCAGAATAAACATAACATCATAACTCTGCCCAAGATGATATAACTATCTTGTGTACAAATGAAAACAAACAAATGCCCTTCCCCACAGTCTCAACAGTTCCAGCATTTCTCAGGAGTCTAAGTAAAAGTTTCCTCTGAGATTCGAGGCAAATTCATAGCTGTAAACCTTTGAAAAATTCAATCAGTGAGCCACTGGCCCCAAAAGAATGCTTCCAGTGGGCAACCAGCATAGGCAGAGAGTCAGCAGACCTGCCTCTGCCTGCCAGCCACTGCACCGGAAGGCTGCTTCCTACAGGCAGCCAGCAGCACCAGGGACATGCAGCCAGGTAAACCCCCAGTACCCCACCCATAGAGCAGAAGCCAACATGGGAAGTGCCTGGGAACCCACAACAGGCTTGTTGAGAGGAACCCAGAAGAATGTCAAGACAAAGGAGCAAAAGCAAATCTTAGACCTCCAGCCCACACAGAACAAGTCTGGGAGATACAGTCATGGAAGAAAATGGAAGACACACATCTGAAACCTCTGAGAGGACAGCAACTGAAGCAAAGAAACAACTTCATGAGATTGGAAAAACAATCAAATCAGAAACAATGTCTCAGATAAAAGAAGAAATCATGAACATAATGAAACTAATGCTCAATATATCTAAAGAAGACAGATTAAAAAAAAGAGAAGCATAGGAAAATGATGCAAACCTTGAATGAACAATATATAAAAACATCACAATGCATGAAATTGATTCCAAGAGATATCCAGGAAACTAAAAATTCAATCAAAAGCTGGCAAAACTGCTTGAAAGAGACTGAAGATAGACTTTCATATCTTGAAGACAGGATGGCAGCTAGCGATTGTGAAAGGAAGGATCTCTTAAAAATAACAAGAAATCAGAAAAATA
Organism: Dolichotis patagonum; assembly: GCA_004027295.1. Lineage (NCBI taxonomy): Eukaryota > Metazoa > Chordata > Mammalia > Rodentia > Caviidae > Dolichotis > Dolichotis patagonum. Next base: position 79,751 of record PVJX010001658.1, read on the forward strand.
GCAATTCAATGACTGCAAGATGACACAAAGAAGCATAACCTAAGAGTGATAGATATCAGTGAAGAAGCAGGGGTCAACACAAATGAAATTAAAAGGCTATTTACAAAAATAATAGCAGAAAACTTCCCAAACATGGAAAAAGGACCTGGCATTCATATAAGTGAGGCATATAGAACCCCAACTAGCCATAACCAAAGTATATCTACACCCAGACATATAATAATCAAGATCTCAGAAATTCAGCACAAAAATAGAATATTAAAAGCTGTTAGAGAAAAGAAACAGATTGCCTATAAAGGAAAACCCATCAGAATTACGGCAGACTTGTCAACACAAACCATCAAGGCAAGAAGAGTTTGGAGTGAAGGGTTTCAAATCCTAAAAGCAAACAACATCCAAGCCAGATTGATGTACCCTGAAAAACTATCTTTCAAAATTGATGGAAAAATAAGATACTTCCATGATGAAGAACAACTGAAGAAATTCATGACCACCAAACCAACCCTACAGAGAGTGCTGAAGGATATTCTAGAGAAAGATAAAGGTGGCCCCATTTCCAGGGACAGCAGCAGAGGAGGATTGCCAAACAAGACAGGCAATTGAATGAAAGGGAAAAGTGGAGGGCCAATAGCAGGAGGATAGCATGGCAGAGACAAACTAATGTATGTTGCTGTAACCATTAATTTAGACAGCCTCAATTCACCAATAAAAAGAAACACAAGGAGAGTGGATCAAGAAAAAAGATCCTTCAATATACTGTATACAAGAAACACACTTAACTGGAAAGGAAATTCATAGACTAAAAATCAAAGGGAAAGAAAACAATTATTCCATGCAACAAGAGACCAGAAAAAAAAAGCTAGGGTAACTTCCCCATCAACCACAGAATGGATAAGAAAGATATGGTATTTTCATGCAACAGAAAGCTACCCAGATATAAAGTAGGATAATCTCGAGGCTCTTGGAGGTAAATGGGTGCAACTGGAGATCATGTTCACAAGTTAAACAGTTTGAACTCATATGCATGAAGCCTATCACAAGAAACAGAAGGAGTTAATGGGATCCAAAAAGCACAATAGATATTATAAAAGTCATAGAGAAGGAAACACCTGGGAGGAAAAGGTGGTAACTACTGTTAATTTCTTATTGTCTTGTCTTGAACTCTTATATTGGTTTCACAATTTTGTTAGGTTTGGTTTTGCTCTATATTGTTTTGTTAGACTTTATCTAGTGGTATGAGCATCTATTTTGAACATAACAGGATGTATTATGGTAATCATGGTTGGTTTCCTATTATTTTGTTTTGAAGTCTTATAATGCTTTCATTCGTTTAATTGGTTTTATTCTGTTTTGTTTTGTTTGATATTATGTGTGTTGGTGTGAAGAGCTGTTTTGAAGAAAACAAGACATTATGGTAGCCATTGCTGATTTCCTATCATCTTGTTTTGAAGTACTATCATGCTTTTATTCATTTGTTTTGATGGGTTCTATTCTGTTGTGTTTTATTTGATTTTATTATGTGTTATGGTATGGATAATTTGTTGAAGAAAATGAGATATTATAGTAACCATTATTCATTTCCTGTTATGTGGTTTTGAAGTCCTGTAATGCTTTCATGCTTTTGATTGCTTTTATACTTTTTTGTTATGTTTGATATTATTGTGTGAGAAGGTATGGTCGACAATTTCAAAGAAAGTAAGAGACATCGTGGTAGCCACTGTTGACATCCTGTTGTTTTGTTGTGAAGTCCTGTGTTGCTTTCATAGTTCTGTTCTGACTTGCTTTGTTCCATTTTGTTTTCTTCTATTCTCTTTAAAATAAAAAAAATAATTTAAAAATTCAATCAATGAGTTACTCAACCCCAAATACAATGGCACAGCAAGGAAAACATTAAGTCCAGTAGCTCTATGCCTGGTATCCAGGACACATAGCATTAAGATGTGAGTTCCACAGGGCCTGAACAGTCTCACCCTATTATCCTGCCAGTCGCAGCCCACACTGGAGTTGTCGTCACTCTCTCCCAAGTTGCCACCATTCATTGTCATCAGATTTACATGTCAGATGATCTGCATTCTTGGCAGCTCCATCTCCCTCAGATCTGCAGTACACTTGACTTCGTTTTCACAGGTTTATCCACTGTCCTCTCAGAGGCATCTGACCTGGCTTCCCAAGCCTTCTGTTGAAATCTGGCTGGAAACCTACATGATCCCAGAACTTTTGCATTCAGAATACCTAAAAAATCATATAGATGATCCCAAGTTCTGCCATCAGTTCAAGCGGTACCCAGTCTGCTTTGAACCACAGCTTTAATAGCCTCTGAATACCTGGATAGCTGAGAATGGTGAAGTAAACCTCAGGAAACCAGTCCCTTAGGCAGCCCTTCTCAAGCAGAAGCCCAAGAAACCTCTTGCCAAATGAAAAGTTTATACTTTTGTGCACTTGACCCTGAAACTGGTGGGAATCTCTCTATTCCTGAGATGCCCTCAAGGTATTTTTATTCTTGTCTGCACTTGAAGTACTTGGTTTCTTTTTAATAATGGTAGTCTCTTGAGCAACCATACAACTTTCGCTCCAATTTCATACATAGTTTCTTTCAAGCCACAATTTTAATGTCTTCAAATATTTCTAATGTACTTTTTGATCTTGATTTTCAATACAAATTTGGTTAAAAAGCAGCCATGAGTACCCATGCCACAGTGTGAGCATTGGACTGCCTTGAAGTTTTCTCCACCAGATTAGTCCATAGCTTTTCAACTCAGCCTATGGCAAAGTCTCAGGGTATGAAGAAAATGTTAATACTTTCTTTTCTAGAATACCTCATGCATATCTCTAGTCAAATTCCCAATATAATTCTTATCTGAAACTACATAAGCCTGATCATTAATGTTCACATTTCTATTAGCATTCTGACTTCCTGAGTTTTTACAAGAAATGCCCATTAATCTTTGCTTACAATGATCTGTGGCTTCTCTAGCCCCCATCCCTAAACTTTTCTCAACACCTCCTATATATCAATTCCAGAGGCTTCTAAACCACATGATCATATATAGCCACAGCAATTACCCCACTTCTCTGATACCAATTTTATATACTAGTCAACTGTTTTGTTGCTGGAAAAAAATACTCAACATCCGCTAGTTAAAAGAGTAGAGGTTTATTTGTCTTGCAGTTTCATAGGGTTCAGTTCATAATTGGTTGACTTTAAAGCAGAAGCATCACGACTTGGCAGAGGACTGCTGCTTACCTCTTGGAAGCCAGAAGCACAGCACAAGGGATGAGTATCAGAAGAAAGGGGCCAGAGACCAGATAGAATATGTAAGCACAAACCTCACTGACCCATCCAGATATCCTAGAAGCAACTTTCAGTAATTCCATAGGCAACTCTCAAGCCATTTGAGTTGATGATCCAGCTCACCTGCAGAAAGCTGCCCAGTGGCTCTGCAGTAGTTGCAGAGCTTCTTTAGAATCAAGCTCAGTGTGACTTGTACAACTCTGAATTCACACCCACTGTACTTTGCACTGAAGACCTCAAAAGGCTCAGAAACCTCAGGCCCTAGATCACCCTGGCCTTCTCCCATGTCTTCTTTCTCGCACTCTTCTCCTCTGAGGTGAGTCAGGGAAATCATATTTGCTTTTCCCCTGACTGGGCTATAAAAAATACAAACACTTTCCCCCCAAATCAGCCATTTAAATCTTAACTGCAGGGTATTGACCAAACTATACCATGAATGTTTGAATTTTGTAAACTACTGTAGTAAAAGACAAATTGCCATTATTCCTCCTCAGAATACTTTTCCACACTTCACACATATTTATGCTACTCTTCTTGCCACTTTCTGAAGCACATCTGAAAGCCTTTTGCGTATGCCTTCATTCAGTGTGATCAAAAATACAGTGAACACCGTTGACAAGTGTTATCCAACAGAAAGGCAGGCTCGTAAAAATAAAATAATGTTCTGATTCACTTTATTCACCAGGTCTGGCACCATCTGACTTTTAACTCTTCCATAAAGTGAAAAAGACCACAAAAGGTGAACATTTTTAACAAATTCAGGACATCAGGGAAGCCACAAGAGTGAAATCAAATATACTCAAGAAAAGGAAAGAATGATGAGGCAAGTGCATTCATACTAAGGGTTTAATGGCGTTTTATTTTACTGTAATAAAGTTTTAAATTTACTTTATTTTCCCATCACACCAAGTATCACTCCATCCTCAACATGGCCTTGCAGTTGAGGTACAGCCAGGTAGACATTCTCTGACTGACCTCTGTAAGTCATGGGCCCTCCTTCTCTGGAGTACAGCCCCACACATGGTGGAAGGGATGCTGCCCCGAGAGGCCAAGCACAATCTGAGCAAAAGGACTAACTGGACATGCCTGGCTCTGCTCCAGTCAGGTCACATATATGCATAGCTGTCCCTGCTTCTTTGAGCCTGAGCACATGTAGACATTTTCCTCAGGTCACCTGGGCTTCACTTCACAGTGAAGAGGTGCCTGCCATGTAGAGGTGTGATTAGATAAACATGCTTTGTTTCTTTTATGAGCCACTCTCGTACTATAGGGCTGCTGGCCATGGCCATGAACCATGAGAAGGGATCACATCTTTTTGGCCCCACAGGGCCCCCAAGAGTAATATTTCATGCTCAGTCTGTTAGTCCTCTCTAGAAACACCCACATCTGATTCACACACTGAAGACTCAGGTGAAAGCAGATTTCTTTCGTGCAAAAGAACAGCAGTGGTGGAAAAAGATAACCTTTACCGAGTTCAGTCATAGGGCAAAAGATAAGAATCCAAAATGTGTGCAAGAAGGAACCAAGGGTAAGGTACCTTTGGACCCCTATCAAATCAGAACTATGCAGGATTTCCAAAACCAAGGCAAACCCCCTATGAAATAGTATAGGATAGTAACAGGGCTTCACATTTCCTGGGCCAACTTTTTCTGTTAAATGTGTTTTTCTCTATGAATAAAAGGCTTCCATAGAGATAAGGGCAGCCTAGCACTTCAGTAAACATCAGGACAGAATGTGAAATGAATCTCATTCTCATGCTGATGTTGTCAACTTGACCCCCAGAGACACTGTTTTCCCTGTTAGGTCCCTTGGTCTGCATGAAGAATTTAATAAACTACCAGGTTAATACACAGCAATAAGGAAATTGTAATCTTAGTTTTGTCATCTGTGTTTAGTAGAACGGCTTTCCATCTAAAGGCTTCTGTCCTCATCTCTGTGGTAAGACGAATCTTCATTTCTAGGACTCTCAGAATCCCACAGGGAAAGGCAGATGGGGCAGGAGAGGCCTCAGGGACCCATGATCTGTATCAGAGTTGAGGGAATGTCATGTATTTTCCTTGTAGACCTAAACTCCAGATATGCCCCAGTGGAGGAAATGAGCCGCAGGCTATACTATCTCTCCGTCAGTGCTGCTTTAAGATTGCACTGTTTATATTTCCATTTGTGAATCTACCCTCATGCAACAAGAGAAACATAAATCAGATTTAAATGAAGAAATGCATTTGTATACTCACGTATACACACATATGTGAGGATATGTGTGTATCTATGTGTGTGTGTGTGTGTGTGTGTACATATGCCACAAATTAAGAGAAGAGCTCAATAGTTTGAAATTGGGATTCAAGGGCTTCGTCAACACAAATATTTTTAAATTGGATTTTGTAAAGACCCAAAATTACACAGTTCATCATTTTTCGCACTCCTTTAGGACACTATCATCAGAAAACCATGTTCTTTTTGTCAGAAGAGAAGCTGTTAGCTATGACTGTAAGCCTTCCTCCATCACCTTTGCCAGCCATAATTAATAGGAACAGTTTATCTCTGCTCTGTGGCTCGTCCCCTCCAAGTTCGTACTACATAGAAATAGATTTCATTAAACAGACAGAACACCATGGTGACTCACTGCCAGTAAATAGTTCTTTAAATCCCCACCTTGAAGGAACCTTCCTATAAACATCAAACCTCTAGTTATTTTTTTTTGTAGGTGCTGGTGTTGTACCCAGAATTTTATACTGAGATACATTCCCAATCCTTTTTAAATTTTAAGGCAAGAATGAAGTACCTACATTTCCTAGGCTAGGCTGAATCACGTCTCAGCCTCCCAGAATTCTGGTATTTTAGATGTTCCCTATAAATGCCAGCTAAATGTCCAGGGACACCTCACTGAGTTGAAATTCACAGTGATAGTTACAGCACTCATGGTGAGCTGTAGGTGCACACTAATTACAACCATGGAAATGGTCAGATCAGAGACTTGGGAAGGCACGGGAGAACCGTATATGGGGAGACACCCAGCTCCTGCTAGCTGCTCCCAGAGAAGTGCAGTGAACTCTGCAGACTCCAAGTGGTCCGCTGAGTAAGAAAGCTCTGGAACAGCTCTCCAAGGAGGAGTCTTTTCCCTAGCCATGCCTTGTGCTGACTGACTCTTCCAGCTGGCAAGTTCCGTGGCCCACTGGAACCCATGTAGCCCAGCATAGCCCAAATAAATGTGTCCACTAGGACCAGAGGACACAACCAGGCCCCAGCAAAACCCCACCTCATTAGCACCCTGTCCACACCTCACAGTCTGCTGCCTTTATCTACATACAACCTATCTGTCAGAGTAAGATCAAGTAAAAAGCCACAGATGCAATGTCCTCAAGTGTCTCAAAGGTTGTAGGTAGTCCATGACTTGTTTGGGGGTTTTGCATGAATCCCAAGAAAAGCACAAGGATTCCTCATATTCAAGGTGAGATTGCAGCGGCATCACAGCCGGGACTTTGGGGCAGTCAACCCAGCTGGTCAGTGCCACAGAGGCTGGGCCTCAGCTGGAGGGGCAGGCAGATCGTAGTTTCCATAAATGGCTCTCACTATTCTGCCCATTCTACTTTTGGATATGATTTGGGTTGAATCGTGTTCCCAGAAAGGCACGTCCACATCTAATCCCGGTCCTGGGAAGATGGTTTTATGTGGAAATGGAGTCTTGGAAGAAGATCAAGTTAAATGAGAGAGATGAAGGTGGGCTCTAAATGCAGGAGGACTGATATCCTCACTCTAAGGAGGTAACATGAGCACACATGCAGGGGAAAGGCCTCTGAAGATGGAAACAGCTATAATGAGACAATGGCCAGTGGAGATTGAAGGAGCGCCAGGCACTGGAAGAGTCCTCCCTAGGGTCTTAAAAGGGAGCACAGCCCTGCCCAACCCTGATTTCTGAACTCTGGCCTCCAGGACTCAGAGAGAATCAGTTTCTGCATTTTCAGCCCCCTGGTCTGTGGGATGTCATAAAGGCAGCCCTGGGACACTTGTGCTGTTTCTGAGTAAATGAGCCTTATTGCAGTCGAGCAAACCTGAGGTAGATGCTTGAGTGGCCACAGGAAGTGGAGGTGGGGAATGGACAGGAAGACAGGGAAAGAGAGGGAGGAAGCTGGAGAAAGAGGGAGAAAAGGGGGGTAGAGAGTAAAAGGAAGAGGAGCCACAAGGCAGAGTCAGGGCTGGGGAGAGCAAGCTCATGCAGCCCTTAAGAACCAATGAGCACCCGTCTCCACAGGAAAAGGTGCATGGCCTACGAAGTCTCTGTCCTAGAGTCCAGTCCTGAGGCTTGCTTCTCCTCCCCATAGAGGTGACTAGAAGGACTATCTGACCTGAATCTCCATGTCACCATTGGTAACATGAGCAGGTACCTGGGTGCCTAATAATGAACATCTGGTCAATGCAAGTCTGAGCCAGATGGGTTTTCAAGTGCACAGGGCTGACTTCTGAGCTTAGCAGCGTCTGCAGCCCACAGGTCAGCAGTGAATGGCCAGCGTCAATGACAAGGCTGATAGGCCATCACCACAAGCACGGAACTTACTCGCACTGCTAGCCTGGGTTTACAGAAGAGGCAGAGGTAGGCCAAGATAGAGGGCGACATTCAACTTCCTGACAGAAACCACCAGTCACATGCAAGGCACAGCAAGCAGCAGCAGCGCGTGAAATTCTCCCAGTCTGCTTCCTTAAGGGGGAGGCTGGTCCCTTTCAGGGCTTGCGCCACCACAAAGTGATGTGACTCCTGCATGTTCTGCTCCAGGAGAAGCCTCTGGCTGCTGGTCACTGGGCCCCAGGCTCACAGGAGAAGTCTGACAGAGGGAAGGCCAGCTCTGCCCGGCGGGAGAGGAGGAAGCAGAGACTACACAGGCCATAGCTGAACTCATGACAGAGGGGAGGACCTGGGCTTAAGGGCAGGGAGGGTGGCTTCACCTGTAGTCCTCTTCTGGTGAATGTATAATCAGCACAGAATTGAATTGAGATTCAGGTCATGATGCATGTGTACATATCAGGCTGAAGCATGAGGAATTTTTTTTTGTAGGTTAATATCAATTATTTCATATAATTCTATCTCCTCCATGTACATTTGTAGATTTAAATGTAATTCAAATAATTACTAAACACGTGAAAATTGTAAAAATGAAATGGAAAGTCAAGGAATAGAGAAAATAAAACCCAAAATTATATCTGTATTAATCAAGGGAGGAAAATTTTATCTGTAATAAGAGAAAGGCTAATAGATTTTGCTAAAAAAAATCACAGTGGCTGATTGTCAATAATAATGCATATATTATATTAATAATAATCATGGTGGGGAGGAGCAGTGGATTTTGACCCTGGAGGTCTACCTCCCTTCTAGTGGCTGGACAGCTCCTGTTGCAGTAAGTCAGTTTGTCATAAAGATTGCACCAAAGGAAGCATCACCCTCTTCCCACTAAATCAAGGAGGCCAGAAGCCCTCCTATCTCTAACCCTAGATAAGCACTGAACTCAAGACTGATAATTATCTAACATGTAAAACACCTCCTTGTGCTGCCCCAGGTTCTGTGCTGCACACAGAAAAACTCACACAAAATATGCCTCTGCCAGTCTCTGGCAGTCTCTGCCATCCTGAAATTCAGAATGCAGTGCAGGAGAAACGCCAAGAGGAGGGGTTCAGATGGGAGAAGACCTGTGAGATTTCAGCCCCCTGCTCCTAGAGTTGGGTATCGGCAGACACAAATGTGGACAGGCAACAGACTCAACTCAGACCTGTCAAAATCCAAGCCTTAAATGTTCCCCAGCAGCCATTCTCTTACATGGTATCTCTTCAATATCTAGTTATCATTCTCAGCCATGCTAGGGATGCTTCAATTAAATGAATAAAAATCAGTAATAAATCAAACATGACCAATTTTAATCTGGGATATCAATACATACAGAGAAGAAAATACAGACAAATAGCAGCCAGTCTCTAAAACCTAAACCCAAGTAAAAGGCACAATAAACATCTCACTGGATGTCTGGAGGCAACTTAAAAATGTGGGCTGGAAGTTTTAGTGAAGTGGGCTTCTGTCTTCACAAAGTATCTATTTAATAAATTCTTCTTTGGTAAAAAGAAAAATATCTCACCCATCATAACCTGTTGTCTATAATTTAATTTCACCCTCAATTTACTTGTCTCTGCACCTGAGTGAAAATCTCCTGGGTTATTAATAGATTCCTTAATTGCAACCAGCTTGTAACATGACACACTCAGGGGGAAGCTAATCAAGAGGTTGGGATACATGAGCATTGGCACTAGTTACAACTCGTGTATGTATTAGAAGCACAGATACAGGTATAGATATGTAGATTTACATATAGATATCGGTATAGCCATAATAAATATGACCAACTAGATGATATACATAGATATATGATAGAAATGTATTATCGATATATATATTACATTAATCTAGACATGACATGGTCTGGATATAACCATAGATATGAAAGTTATAGATATACAATTGGATATGATATATTTATAGATGTGGACTGACTAGAGATGTATGGATTGACAGGTGACATAGATATGTAGATATTGATACAGATGCACACACATGTACATGTATAGATACAGCCATACATATGATAACATAGACAAAACAGAGATACATCTGGAAATGGTACAGCTGTCAACATTGACAGATGATAGATATATGGGTTGGGATGTGATATAGATATGTACAAGAGTGTAAATACAGACATAGATGTAGGTGCAGATATGTTTATGGGCATGGGATAGCTATGGATAAGTACAGATATAGGTACAGATGACACAGACAGATACAGGTGACAGGAAAGATGCAGACACACAGCTGTGTCTCACCACCTCAAAGTTTCAGCTCAAAGTTTCAGACAAGCCAGTCATAGTGAGCTGTGATCTCTGATAATCATCTCTATCATGACAAAGAGTATTCGGTCACCCCTACTCTTCTAAGACACTGTATCACTACAGGACTGTTTATATATGCAACAGAAAAAGCCCAAATATGTCATTCTTACTCAGACTTCCAATCAAAAACTACATGGGAAGAGAAAGAGATTTCTCTGGACTTCTCTGGTAGTCAGTGTCTCTCAGTGAAGGGAGCCCAGGAATCCTCGGGGTGGTTTCCAAAGCATGGTGACTGCAAAGCTGAGGCAGTGCTGTCCTTCAGTGCTGGCTGGCTTGCAATGTGAAAAATAGCAAGACCAGGTCACATGTTATGGCTTGTATCTAGAGGTCCCCACAAAGCTTCATGTAGTCATAGGCAGGAAGTTTTCAGTGTGGCTGTGGATTAAAAGTGAGGTTAAGGGTTTGGATACTGGAACCCCCACCTGGGTATGTGTGGGACCAATCAATAGGCTTGTAGCTGAATGGAACATGAAGGGGCAGAGAGAAAGCACGTTTGCTGCTGCAGCTACTGCTGCCTCTGCCTGACACGCCTTGAACAGTTTCTCCTCCCTGATTTCTCTGTGCTGTGTCACCCTGCCTTGGAAACAAACAACTACGGACTGAAACCCACAATCTGTGAACTGAAATAAACCTTTCCTCCTTTGATTTGTGGGTGTTGGGTGTCTTGTCTCAGCAACAAGAGAAGTAACTACAACCTCACAGCAAACCCTTATTCACCAATTTTCAGAGTCCGAGAGCCAGAAGGGTCGAGGAACTCAAGAAGAGAAGGCTGCGCGAACATCCTCTCTCTAACGGAAGAGCCCGAGAGGCACCCTGCCTGAGGTCACCTCCTCGGGCCGAGCCTGGGTTCTGCCTCACCCATCTGTTTGGTCCCACACACATCCCTGAACCTGAGAGTTCCCTGACCTCACTCTGTGTGCTCTCACTATTGAGTTAGAGGGTCTACAAGCAGGCACAAGGAATATCTAACAGCCAACCCCTCACAAACTAGGTATTTAGAGATACTTCCTTATCCCTGTCCTGGCCCCTTCCAGCCACACACACCCCTACACACAGTGGACACATGCAAATACAGACTCATACAGAAAGACACCCACTGCTACACACACAAACACACACAGAGATACACAAATACAGTTATGCACAAATACACATACACACAGTGAAACAAACACAGATCCATGTACATGCGCGCACACACAACATAAACACCCACATAAACACACACGGACATCTAGCAGCTTCTCAAATCAGTGTGAGATACTCCTGTTACTACCAACCCAGAAGGGCAAAGACAGTCAATAAAGAGTGTTTACCTCAGGCAGGTGAGGTAAAGGTAATTTTCTTTTGCCACTGAAGGAACTTTTCAAATACCATAGTAGTAAGATATTAATCAAAAATGAAATGAAACCATCACAACACATGCTCTGTCCTCCCTCCCTCCCTTCTTTCCCTCTTCTCTCTCTCTCTCTCTTTCTCTCTCTCTCTCTTCTCCCTCATTCTCTACAACCGCCTCTCCCTTGGAAAGATAGAAAAAGATAATGATCAAATTAAATTAATCATTTCTTTGAAGAACTGGAATCCTTCCTTCTGTTAATTCCTGTATGTTTGCTTGTGAATGTGTGTGCATATACATAGACAACATAGATGATAGGTGGGTAGATGGAGACTAATTCATCATGACAGCAGTGAATCTTTCTATGCATTAATTTGACTTATAATCTATAAAATGCCAAAGTTCTACAAACTGCTAAGGCAAAAAGAAATTTAAATGATAAACCAGCTTGCTTTTTTGAGCTGCACCTAACTTTTCCAGGCATATTCCAGTAAAAAGTTAATTTGACAATGGTATGAAAAGCAAAAGAGAATTTGGCAAACAGCATGAGTAATGGATAACAAGTTGCAAATTAAATACCAGACAGATAAGCACCATTAAAGAGAGGCAAAATATATCAAAATTTGCTGTGCCTTTAGGGATAGGCTAAATTTGCTGTGCCATATAAAACAGTGTCATTAACATGTCGTTGTAAGATCTCCTTTTGGAGGAGATGACTTTGGTAAATGTGGATGTTTTTCAGCACAACTGTTCAAGCACAAAAGAAGCCTAGGAGCATAGAATGCAATTTGCTAAGTAGCCCTCACAAACAATCCACCACCCATAAAGACTCCAAAGTTTGCTGACGGGCTGCGGTGCTATAACTTACAGTGCTGTGTAAAGTTTGCAAAGACAGTAACCTGTTGGTTCCCAGATTGTTCCACAGAGGAAAATGAGATCTACATCTCTTAATTAAATATAGATTGAGCCAGAATGAGCAAGAAACATACTCATCATGACACATAAGAAGTTAGTTATGAGGACTAGGGATGGTTTCAGCTTATCTCTCTCACACACACATATACACACAAACACACTGGCTTTTCTGGAAAAGTTTCAAATTTAGTTCCAATGCAAAAAAAAAAAATTAAAAGTTTGGCTGCTTCCCAAAACAAATGAAGAGCTATTTTCTTGGGGGGAAATGCTCATTTACAAGGCTGAATTCTCTTAAGAGATTTGTGTTGCTGAATAAACCTAGAAATTGCAAACACTTAGAAATGAATAAAGCAAATTCTCTGGAAATGGACAAGAACACTAGAACTCATCTCCGAGAAGAGACGAAATGAAGAACACATACATTTTATGAATAGAATTAAATATAAACTTCAAATTCACTCAACAAGTAGCACAGTAAAAAGAAGCACTATAGGGTATTTTTTCTTGATCTAGTGTTTCATACATCTCGCTGCGACTCATGCTCGCCTCTCAGGATCATTCTCAGAATTAATGAAGCAGCATGTGTACACCCCTGAGGTTTCCTGTACCTGCACACAGCTCATGGAAATAGATAAAATCCTAATTCTCAAAGAGAACGAATGTGTTTTCAGCTCCAAGGGCCCCTAGACAGACTGCACGACCGCCAAGGCCTTCCTGGAAATGCGAAGTGGTCGATCTCCTGCTTCACTGAAGACAAGTTTCCGCTCTTAGTATGATATATAAACAATTACAGGCATCAAAGTGATCCTACTGAGACAAATTTAGAACCGTGTAGAAACTGCCCTGGTGAGTTAGACTATTTGAGACCTAACTAGTAACGCATCCTTCTTTGGTCTAGCTGAAAATTTTGAGATAACCTTAGAGCAAATCATCAATAATGAATGCATGGGTGTGCAGTACACACACACACACACACACACACACACACACACATACATGCATGTGCACACACACACACACAGCACATTTCTCGGAAGCTGGGAGCCCAGGCAAGAGAACCATACTCACATTCTCTGTTCTTTTGTGTCCCAAAAACTTTTAATTTTATTTCCCTGAATTTAAGGTCCTGAAACCTTCCCAAGAGAAGTAAGTGGCAGAGAGAGGGCCTCTTGGCAGACATCTGAGGATCCCTAAAATATTTCATGACTTGTCATCAGGAACATGTGTGAATTTTCTAGCCAAAACAGGTAGCCTTTTCCCCAGAAAATACTTACGTGCTAGGAGCCCTGCTGAAATCACCATTAACAATCGGCTACACTGAGGCCAACACTGGTGCCTCTCCACTGAGCAAAACCCCAGATCTAAATGAACTCAGCGACGTACACTCTCTCTATAAAATTTACTAATGCTCTTGTCTAGCTTTGTCTCCACCATGAACTTCCGTTTGAAACTGAACACTGATAACAAAACTGGCCTTCTTTCCATCTTATCTTTTACCCAAACTCTCTGACAGTTGCAAATCTTTTCCTGTTTATTTTTTTCCCTGTGGCTGCAGCTGTTGGACCCTTTTCTTTTCTTATCACACAATGCATTACAAGATACGCTCATAGCACACATACTTAACGAAGTTTCTTTAAAGATGCTTTGGAATGTACTGAGCAGGGATAAATCTGTAGAACACATATGTGCTCTGACCCTCTGACCAAACCCAGAAACAGGATGAGGAATGAAGTTCTGGGGCTGCCTGTGCCCCTTGGTCATCAGCAGGTTCCCAAAAAGCCACCCCTGAATCATAGGATCGCCACTTGTGATCAAAGGCATACCACGCACCCGGCAGAACAATGGCATCCCAAGGACAGAGTGGTATGTGCCTCCCAAATTCAGGCTGGAAATCCGAAGTGTTATCCAGGTAACACCCTTCCGAGCCTCCTTTAAACCCGCCTCGGGCCGCTGCGTACGTGGCCCACCTGGCTTCCGCAGGGACGGCCTGGCTCAGTCGGCTCCTCTCAGCTTCCCGCTCCTGCAGCACACATGTGGCAGGCTCCGCGGTAAATCTTCATAATTGTTAAGTCTTTAACTGTGTAACAGGATTCATTATCCACTGTGTTTGTCAAAATGCTATTTAATAAGTCTCTTGCTTTATTAACCCTGACAGAAGAGAAAACAGTCTTCATCTCCAGCTGTTGGAGATGGAGCCAAGTTTGGTGTGGGTGGATTCTCCTAGCACATGACTGAAAAGTGACCATGTGTTTCAGAAGGTCTGGCAATGTGACATCTCCATTTCTTTTGTCTGGTTTCCATTACTGTGTGGAAGACAATAACTACTGCCCCTTATTATCTCTGATGCTGGCCTGGCTGAGCCGTCAGGGACCAGAGAGCAGAGGCTGTGGTCTATCCTAAGCTGTTACAAAGCAATGCAAGAATCTCTGCGTAAGACCCTGGCCTTTCTGCAGGTCTTTCTGTGTGAACCAAGGAGCCCAGACATGTGGAGTTAAGTCTTAGGCTGAGCTAATGGTACTCACACAGAGCAAAACAAGCTATCAGATTTTATAAATTCTTAGCGGTTTTATTCCTAAGTACAAATAACAAAAGAAACTTGAAAGTAATGAAAGGTGGGCATAATATTGGGGTAAATCGTGTTTATAGAAAAGGCCCAAAGCAAAAATAGAGTTGACTAAAACATACATTTAAAGAGTATTTGCTTCAAATGGGAAAACGATAAACATTCAGTCTCACTGACCTGATGTAAATCACATCCCCCAAAGTTGCATTACTTTGCAAACACTGCAGCTCAGGGCCGCAAGGTCACTCCTTCCGGATAATGCAGCCCTATGTCAGGTAGTCAAATAAGGCCATGACTCCATCTTACCAGAATAAGTAATTGCTCAGTAACAGTATCATCTGTCAAAAATGACAACTATTTTTATTAAACTGGGAAATTCACTGCTTCTCCTACTTCCATCCCACTTGACTTTTTTTTTTTGAAAAGCAGAGATAAATCCCAGTAGCACAATTAAAGCTTTAGCTAAATATTACTTTGTTGGGCTTAAGGATAGATTACAATGTGTGCATAACGACCCAGTTCTAGTAATATCATCTGATTTAGTAAGGGAATCAGAGCCTACCATATGCTCACCAATAAGTTCACAGAAATCCTTCTCTTGTTCTTGATGCATCAGCCAACCACCAGTAAGGATGCTATCTGGGTCTAAAATCTCCCTGCTGCTGAGCACAAGCACACCAGAGCCTTGGCCATGACAGCGTCCCTGTAGACAGAGTCCCCAGGACAGCAGGAGCTGATGGGAAACCTGCTACCACGTGGGAGAGATCCGGCACTATTGTGAGTGGATGTGTGTGTAGCTAGGCACATTTACTATACTGTAGGCTGATGTGAAAGAATGACATGGAGGAAATAAACAGAATTAACCACACCAACGTTAAACAGAGATTTGAAGAGATCCTTGCTCCGAAAACAGAGTTCCTCTTTCATAGGAATGGAAGGAGAAATAACTACCAAGAGTTATTCTTGGTTTTTAAGCCAAAATTTCAATGTTGACTGCATAAAGCTTAATCTACAGTAGAGAAATAAAAATTACTAAAATATAACATTAGACTTAGCTATGTAATAAATTTTATAAGCTACTGATCCATTTAAATCAGTATTCGTGAGGGAATAAGAGTAATTATTGACACAATCAAATATTCAGTAATATTCTGTGATGACACAAATTATTTCACATATCTGTATTTCAAATATTTATTTCCTACAAAAATGAAAAAGATACACAGTGTGCTATCCTTTGTTTAATAAAAGGAGCATGTGTTAATAATTACAATAATAAAATATAAAAAGAATGATAAACCATGAAGTAAAAACATAAATAGTTGTTTAAAAAGAGATGTAAGAAAATAGTGGGTATATATTATTTTCAACTATATTTTGGAATTTTGTGAGTATTTTTATGATTACAGGAAATGTGATCTAACAATTAAATTGTAAAGTATTTTAAAAATAAAATCAATATTAGAAGTACTGACCTTAAATTTGAATCCCCACTCAAAATAGATGCACTGACCTTAATTTATTCAACATGGTTCCTAGATTTAACAGGTACCAGTGTCTATACAACACATGGCCATGATATTCACCAAAATAAATGGAATATACAGAATTTTGAAAATGCGGCTAGCTACTAAAATAAAAAACCATCAACATATGTCAAAACAAAAAGTTATATACAAATGTTGGAGCTATGAGAAAAGAATTTAATTATTATAAACAGTCCTGCATAAGAAAAAGACAAATATACTAAAAAAATGAAAATACAGAAGTTTCTCAGTGGAAAAACCAGAAACTACAAAAGAGAAATTAATGGAAATTTAAGAGCTGGAAATTGCCCTTGCCCTAGCTATACTCCTTCCAGCTATCTTCCTGAAGGAGTTGAATAGATCATATGCCTCAAATGCCCGTGTTTACAGCCACACAACTCATAATAGCTGGATCTTGACATCAGCCCACATGGCTGATTTCACTAAAGGTGAATGGATACAGAAAATGTGGCACAGTATTTATACACAGTGGAGCACTGCTCTAAAATAAAGATAACGAGTCATTTGTAAGAAAATGGATGCACCTTGAAATGAAATTTCAAATGAAATGAAGTGAAAATTATGATGCACCATAATATTAAGTGAAATAAATCCAGGCACACAAGCTTATAGGAAAAACCCAAAGGATAAAAAAAAGAGAAAAATAAAGGATAGATAATAGGAACTAGGGAGAAAGATCTTTCTCAAATGGAGAAGGAATGAAGAGATAAATAAAGGGGAAAGGAATGGTTAGAAAAGAGGATGAAAAAGAATTCAAATGTGTTATGTACATACATGAACTGACTCCACGCACACACAAAGTGTAATCATTATGTACTACAAAGGTAGTATAAAAAAAGAACTGGAAAAATAAGATACCTGAAGTAAAAAACCACTGGTGGAGGCTCTGGTCATAAAAATAGCTGAACACATCTGGACAAGAGATACTTGCAAACTCTTCATACCTCAGGCTTAATTTTTCTGAGACTCTAACTGTATTCTTTTTTAAAAATGTCAATTAAAAACAATCCACTAGGTTTAGTGCAGAATGGATAAAATGAATAAAGGGAACAGTTGAGACACAGACAGGAAATAAAGATGAACAGTCTCAGAGACATTGGGGTGAGGAGGCAACAGTAAAAGACCAGATACAACCTATGGGTCCCAGATGGGGACAAAAATGTTTGAGACATAAAACAAAGTTAAACAAAACAATGGCTGACACTTTGCCAAGTATGATGGAAGACATAAATATACAGATTCAAGAGCTTCAGCCAACAAAACAGGACAAAGTCAAAGAAGACTTTCATATGACTTCAAAATCAGAACACTGAGAACCTCAAACAAAGAAAAATGTTTGAAAATCAGCTGGAGAAAAATGACTAGTAACTGACAGAGAAACAACTGTCTGAATGGTTGTTCATTCCTTCAGAAATCAGGAGCCAGCACAAAATGAAGCAGCACCATGAAAGCCATCAGAAAAAAAGCATAAGTAATTCTGTATCTACAGATGAGGCACAATCTGAAACAAAATCAACAGCCTCCAAAAATTGACAACTGATTCAAAATTTAGATTGAAATGCCATTGAAACAGCTAATTATGTACAAACCTCATAAATTCAAGCTCATTATCTCATTAGGAATGAAATCACAGACAAAAGAGGGAAATTAGGAGAATATCTATTAGGAATGAGAAGAAACAAAATTCCCGGTTTGCCAGGCATGGTGGTGCACGCCTGTAATCCCAGCATTCGGAAGGCTGAGACAGGACGATTGCTGTGAGTTTGAGGCCAGCCTGGGCTACAAAGTGAATTCAAGGCCAGCCTGAACTACAGAGTGAGACCCTGTCTGAAAAAGACAAAGAACAAACAAACAAAATTCCTGGTTTCTAGGAAGGAATCCACAAAGTGGAGTTCCCATGGTACTTTATTTCTTTTGGTCTTACATAGATAGGTAGAGCTCAGGAACTTATTTTAAACAGATGGCTTTGTGGTTAAGAATAACCTCTTGGTCTTTAGGCTTTGCAATGTAAAATCTAAGGAAAAGCAGTTACTCAACTGGCCAATTGTAAAGGAAACTGGTTATTCTGCATTCATCTAAATCGAGTTGGGAGACAGAAGTGCTGTTAACTAACTTAGCACACCCTACCTAACAAGTTTCTTTCCTGGGAGGAAATCTCCTTATCTACCTACATCTAGTCTAAAGTTTTATCATTTTTCTTATATTTTCTTTTACATTTTTAAGCCTAATTAGCCATATGGCTTGAAGTAGCTCATATCTTGGTGTGTGCTCTTTTCTTTTTATCCAGCTACTGTATCTTAGGTTTATCCTTTGCTGAGTACTTACGTGCTAAGTAAACTGCTATACTATACCATCAGTTTAGAACAATCAGCGAAACTTAGGAAAAATAGTAAGTTGGCAGATTTATCATTCCTTACTTCAATCCTTATGATTAAGCTTCAGTAATCAAAGTTTTTGTATTGATGAAGAGATATATGAATAGATAAACAAAAGAGAGAGATCAGAACTAAGACCATATAGCCATGATTTTTAATAGAGACACCAAAGAAACTAAGCAGACAAAAGATTATTTTTCAGTAAGTGGTGTCTGATCAACTGGATATCAATATACAAAAATGAACATTGACTCATATATAGAAATTAATTCAAAATGGGCCACAGACCTTCATGTAAATTTTAAAATGGTACAAGTTCTAGATAAAAATGGTTCAAAAGTTAAGGTACTTTAGATTTCTTAAACAGAGTGTGAAGAGTTCAAATTTCAAAACAAAAATCTTAATAAACTAAACTTCATCAAATTTTAAAACTTGCTCTTTCAAAAGACACCACTGAGAAAATGATGAGGCAAACCATAGTCTAAGGCAGAATTTTCATGACACATTTGTCTGGTAGGGGATTGCATCTAGTAATTACAAAGTGATTCAATAACAGGAACACTAAGAACCCAACACAGAGTGAACCACAAACACGTCACAAGGAAAACACACAGCGAGCCAGTTAGCCTGGGGACAGATGCCCAGCCATGACCAGTTGTCCAGTTGTCAGGGTGATGCAAACAGATCCACAGGCAGGTGTCAGTAGAGACCCGTTAGCTTTGCTAATGTCCTTCTAAGGCCCTTGTGCTAAAGGCTTAGTACCGGGAGCGTCACTTTGGGAAGACAGTGGAAAACTGAAGAGAAAAGGAGTAGTGGGAGGTTCTGCTCATGGAGGAAGGGGTGTGTCCTGGAAGGGAGCAGTGGCACACCACCTTCTTCCCCTTTCCCTCCTTCGCTTTCCGGCTGTGGTAAAGCAAGCAGCTCTGCTGTGCATGCCCGCCTTAATGCATTCCCTGTGCCACCACAGGCCCAAATCGACAGGAACACTCAGCCTAGGGCCAAGTCCATGAGCCAAAGGGACTGAAGGCGCACTGACTCATCCAAACGCTGGTGAGAACACAGAGCAACTGCAGCCTTCCCCAAAGACGGTGAGGCTGCAAGCTAGCCTTCTGCAAACAGGTCAGATTTCTGAAAAGGCCACATACTCTCTAATGAAATGGCCCAGCCTTCCACTCAGCATGTTTAAAGGACGTGTGTGTCCATCCAGATATCAGTTCACAGATGTACACAGCATTTACTTCATGACAGCCAAATATCAAAAATAATTTATTCCCTATCAACAGAATGAACACACAAACAGTATGACATTAAACAGTGGAATACTTAGCAAGGAAAATGGAATGAAGGAAGTCAGAAAGGTATATTGATATGCTTTTGTTTCCGTGAAACATAAAAGATGGAAAACCAATCGTAGGGAGAAAAAACAAGACTAAAGCTGCAAGAGGAGGAAGAGATAAATCATAAGGTACAAGAAAACTTGTTGATCTGTACAGTGTGTTCAAACCACACACCTACATCAAAACTGACCATATCATACATTCCTGATATGTACTCTTCTCATCACTTATTTCCCAATAAATCTCAGAAAAAATAAAGATTAAATGAAAATATGCAACAGTGAAAAAATAGGGAACTCAAACATTCTACTCAACAAACTAGAGTTCTACTCTTGAGTACTTCTGCAGAGTAAATGTAGGACTTCTTATATTACATGTCATGCAGGAATTAAAGAGGAGAGTAGAAAAGAGATAAAATGAGAAAAAAATTGAATAAATACTGCATTCCATTGAAAGTTAAGAATTTTTCAGGCTGAAAGAAAAAAAGACTAATGCAAAATAGACAATTCATTTTGTAACTAGCAGATCAAGCACATAAAGATTTAAACAAATTATCAAGTAGTTTAATCAAGACAAAATAAGAATCCAAAGCATATGGCAAATAAAAACAGCACTTTCTCAAAAACTGCAATAAAAAATTGTTCTAAATCTTTCATATATAAAAAGTTCCCACTAAACTTATTATAGAAGATCCATACTCCAACAGAAATTTGGAGCAATTACATCAATCACCAAGTCAAGATCACTAGTTATCCGTTGGTGCTAGAATATTCAAAAACAATTGAAGTTTATCTGGTTGGAAACTTGAATTTGTTTACATACTGTGACTTAAAAATATCACTTACATAGGAATGTATCAAAGATTAGGTGCCAAGCGAATATTTATAGATACAAGTAGACATACATATATATATATATATATATACTCATTGTTGATTTGTTTCCTTAGTAGATACAAAACCTTGAAACTCTTAAATGACAGCTAGGCAAATACTTGGTATAGTATACCAAAAATAGAAGATGAGACTATTATGATATATGCAAATATTAAAACACAATTTTTTAAAAGAAAATATCATTATACCTGAGGGAGAGAGCTTGACATGGAATTCTTCACACACTGACAAATAAAATATAATGAAAAATCTAAAAGGGCAAAACTAAAATTTAAATGACCTGGAACAAGTTTTCCATATGTTATTAAATGAGAAACATGGATGTGTAAGTTATAATTGCTTTGATACACATTTTACATCTTACAGCATATATACATAATATATACAAGATTGTAAAAATGAAGTGAATTTTTAAATTTTAAAAATTACACTAATCCACATATTGCCATTACTTCCTCTTAAAATATTCTCCCTTGCTTTGAACACATCCCGTCTTTCTGGTCACTTTCTGAAACACTTCTGAAAGTCCTCTTTTGTGTGTCTTTCCAAGATATGATCATAAATACACGGATGGCTGTTGCGAAATGTCATCCAACAGACTGGCAGGCTCATGAAGACATTATGGTGCTTCCTCATCTCCTTTACTCACCGGTTCTGACTCTGCAAAGTTCAGCTCTTCCCAAAAGCCAAAATGACCAGGAAAAGTAAACGTTTTTATTGATCTCAGTACATGAAGGCAGCCATGGCAGTGCAACTTACAACACTCATGAAACAGACTTTCAGAGATGCTTCAGAATGTGCCAAAGACTATGGGATAAGTGTGTTTGAAAGGAGGGGGGGAGTATTTTAGGGAAGAGTAATAACAACATGTCTTTTATTGTAATTTTTTTGTAATTTAAACATACACCATATTTTTACTGCCTCTTATATAAAAGGCATGATAATCATCACTTTGTATTTCTAAGCATTTTCTATTGCTTCCAGATACTCTACAATGTGACATCAGCAAAATTACCATGCGCTCTTACCACAACAACGATGCTGGAAATGAGGTGATGTTTCCTGTTTGGCCAGCTGAGTAGTTTCTGTCCTGCCTCTTAACAAGGGTCTCTGTGTCCCGAAGGGCCCCTGGATACCTTGAAAGGCCTCCTGGTCAGGCATGTCCACTCCCCCACCAGCTGTGTTCACTGGGAAAGCCTCACTGCCTGGAGCTGGCTCGGGAATTCCCACAGGAGCTCAGCTCTAGAACCCTTCTGAGTCACCTGGTGACCTTTCTTAAAGGTGCCAGGACTAGCAATCCATGATAGGAATTCCCAGAAAAAATAACAGGTGGTGGTGCAAGATCATAATGCTCCAGACTGAACAGCTGCAAAGCAGTTTCAAGAAAATGCCATGATGTGTAATTGCACTGGTTAACTTGTAAAAATATTACAATCTTTTGCATTATATGCAAATTTAGCATTATATTTTATTTAGCATTATATTATATTTAGCATTATATTTAGCATTATATTATAAGATAAATTTATTTTATAAAATATTTTATTTTATAAAATTTTAAAAATTTTTATTAAATTTTATTAAATTTATAAAAAATTTATTTTATAAAAAATATATATTATAATATAAATTTAGCACTATATTATATAGCAAATTTTGCATTATGTGCAAATTTAGAAACATGCTGGCTTTGTACACACCAAGTATTTCTTCTTTGTGAAACCTGGAGAATAAGTGATGGTTGCAGAAGCCAAAGACAGAGCATGGTGTTGCCCCTCCGATCCACATCTACAACTGAGTCACAACTGACTTATGACCTTGAGAAGGAGAATATGACCTTTGGAGGTTGACTTCTGTCTGGAATTTTCACATTAGAGAATCGTCTTGGAAGCATCAATTCCTGATATCTAAAGCAAAATTATAGGAATCATCTAGTCATGAGAAAATTGGATTTTTCCTTTGTGTGTTAGCCTCATGGGACTCATGTGGCTGCAGTCAGACCAATGGAAGGAAATGGGAAACATTTGCATTTATTCCTATGCCTCTCAAATTTTTATTTCAGGCTTGGCTATTGATTGCCACAGACAGAGAAGAAATACCAAAGGCATGAAAATTACTGTCAGTACATGAAAGACTCTAGATTCATGGGCAGGATTATGGCTCAGGTCATTTCCATGTTCTTCCAGTCTGTGGCCTCCCAATTTTGCAGTCTTTCCTGAAAAGTTCCTTAAGCAGCATAGCTAATCAGTCTGCGAGTGCAGCCCATCGCACTCTACTGTCACTGATTTCATGTCATTCCCTGGAGCTGTCCTGGGTGTCATTTGAGCTCAGGAAACTTGGTTCAGGCTTGTTTTATGAGCATGCTCCTGTTTCTTTCAGGGTCCTAATTTGTTGGATCCTATTTGGTCTAAAAGAAAAAAATATTTTTCTGATTCTTGCAGAAATTTCTTTACAGAATTGAGATAAAATAATCCCTGCAAAGCATCAACAATAGATCAGTCTACTTTTTTAAAGTAATTTCTTTCACGAGGTTTGACCAATGCAGTCTTCCGAAGACAGAGGAGGAAGTGAAGAACAGAGACCACAGAAAGCCGAGAGATTGCACGGAAAGGAGAAGCTAGCAGAGAAAGCTGCCTGATCTTCAAGTATGACAGTTTGGATTTTAAATGTCCCCCAATGGCAGTCACCAGCTTGTTCTGCTACTGAGAAACCAAGGAACCTTTGGCGGTGGGACCTGCTGGGGGCCTAGAGGGGCCTAGTGGAGCCTTCTTTCCAGGCCACCTTGAGGTTGAGCAATCTCTGCCAAATGTGGCCACCATGATGCACCGTTCTGCCACAGAACTTAGCAACTATGAATGAATCCATGAGCCAAACTTTTCTTCACCATATATAGATTTGGAGAAAGGACCTTCACAGAGGTCATTAAGGTAATGGTGAGAAAATTAGGGTGGGCCTAATTCATTCTGACTGGGGGCATTTAGCAAGATATCAGAGCACAACACAAAAGGAACACAGTTGTCTACAAGATAAAGAGAGTCCTCAGGAGAAACTTCTCTGCTGACATGTGGTTGCAGACTTCTCGCTTCCAGTGCTATTGCTTAGTCCTCAAATCTGCTGCACTTGTCTTATGGCAGTACTAGCAACACACTATTTAGTTAATAAGATGGAAAATTAGCCTCAGATTGCAGTTTAATCTAATCTAAAATGTTTCAATTTTTTAAAAAAATGCATGTATTGCATCTGCAGTGAACATGCATAATATTTATTCAAGAAAATATCCTCTCTCAAAAGTCTCTCAGGGGTCTCCTTCCTGTCTCTTCCAACTCCTGGTGGCTTTATGCATTCTGTAGCTTGTGGTGCTTGCTCTCCAACTTTTGCCACCACCTCCACATGCCTGGCATTTTTGGATTTCTTCTCCTGATAGGTTGTTTGCTTTCCTGTCACTGGGACAAACTACCTGACATGTGCCGTTTAAAGGAGGGAAAGCTTATTTGGCTTACAGTTTCAAAGGGTTCAGTTCATGGTTGGCGGGCTCCACGACAGAAACAGTATGACCAAAGAGCACGACAGAGGAAAGCTGCTCAACTCACGGCATCCAGGAAGCAGACAGCTGGGGAGAGTCTGAGGGGAGAGGTCCAGTGACTAGATCTAGGCTACACTGTCACACCACCATAACCCACTTCCTCCAACTAGGCCTCACTTCTCATGACCCATTCTGCTATGGTAACCACTGAATTTGGTGCTCTCAAATTCAATGACTTCCCAAGGAATCTTTTAATCCAGTCTAGTTGATAATCAAGATAAACTAGCACACCACATTTATGTCTTTTGCCTAACATTGCGAGACTATGCCCACTTAAAGAATTTTGGACTTCAGCCAGGAGATGCAGATTTTTAAATAAGCCTTGTGCAGTGTGAGAGACCCTGTGTCTTATCTAGCAATCCCTCTTGTGGATGGCACTCTTGTCTCTGGGAGGATGCCTTTGGTTACCCTGTCATGTTTGGAAGTGCCAGCCACTCAGTGACTGTTAGAGGAAGTTTCACTGCAACAGTCATGTTGTGTGGTTGCAGGGGCAGCTGCTTCTCCAGGAAGTCAGAACAACATGCTGCGATGTGAATCTTTTCCAAGGGTCCCTTTAACTTTTAAAGGCGACATGAGTTAGTTGTCAAGAAGAGAAACAGGAAGAGAAGCATAACATTGAGCATCAAAACAGAACTTCAGGTACTTTTATCCAAAAGACTCCAAGAGATTGGTCACTCGGCTCCCAAATGGAAACCTCAAACCATGGCAACTCATGGTCTCTTCTGTTTTATTTTGACAGTTTAACATTGAGCTCTGAAATGAGTCAACAGTTCACCTTTCCTTTTTCATTAGAAATTGACTTTAAGCATAGACAGCTGGAAAAATCTAAAGGGTTGGCCTATATTTGGTATGTCTCCTTCAGTGTCAATGCCAGTATTTGGCCAAACCTTTCCTTTGGCCAATGAATCGATTATCATAGGAATCAAGAGACAATGACTAACTAGAGACAACCACACAGATGTTATGACAAGTTTTCTTGGTTTGTTTGTCTATTGTCTTGCCTTACAGGTTTTGTTTTTATTACTCAGAGTTTTCTTCCTGGAGATGCCAAATATCTCTGCTACCAGGTCCCAAAGCAGCAGTGACAACTCCTGAAAGATGGCTTGGCAGTGTGACCCTCTGTCCTTCCACATGGAAGTGCTTCTCAGGGTGGACAGTGACTTTATAAAAACAAGCTTGGTCATCAGGAAGCATTTCTCATTCTGATAAACTGCACTATGCAAGCAAGAATGTTTATTTGAGTGACTGCTAATCTCAAAAGAATAGTTTTAAAAAGATAGAAATGAAAATAAAATAAGATTGGGGGTGCGAGTGTTGAGCAGTCACCTAGCAACTGGCAATGTCTTCTTCCTTCTTCCAGAGGGTCAAGCAAGATGTTTTTGCTGGGGAGTTTTGAAAACTGAAAGGGAGTGTAGCTCAATGGCAGAATACTTTCCCAGCATGTGCAAGGCTCAGGGTTTGATCTCCAACTCTATTTTAAAAAATTAAATTGGCAAGAGTTGGACAAGGCAGATATCACAGCAAAGAAACTAGCAATTCACTTCAAACTTGGAGAAATGTTTGAAGTATTAACAGCAAATTACCTCTTTTCGATTTCCTATTTTCTTTTCCTCCCTCCTGCAGGAAGCTTATTTCCACGTCAGGGGGCTAGAAAGAGGAAGCTGTGTAATTTTCAGAGCACGTACTGAGAAACGAGCACCCTGTTTTCAACACACACTGTCCCTAGGTTTAGAATGTGGCTCATCAGATGTGGCTAAAATCTTACGCTGTTCAGCAACGTGGAGGTCCCACCATAACCTCAAGTGCTGTGATGTGTGGGCTCAAGTGATATGTGGGCAGAAGTGACATGTGGGCAGGGCAAGGACACTGGAAAGCATGAGAGCCATCAAGCCATACGCTCGGGTAAAACCTGGATTAGTGACTGAGGATCTGAACGCAACTTCTGTGTGGCTGTTTCACACTAGATATGTCTCTGCCACAGCTGGTCTCCTCACCCTGAGACTGACTAGCACTTATATGAATTCAACATGGTATATTGTAATATCTGTTATGCTACCACAATGTGCTGAGTTAAAAATCTAAGTGGCATAAACTTTAGAAAGCCCTTGTATTTTCACAAATGTGTCCCCAATACCATTTCCATACCCTCATTGTGACATTCCTATGTTCTTTCTTTCCATGGTTCTTGTTCTTCTCCAGAATCACAATTGTTATGGACTAAAAACTGATGGTCAACTTAACACCAGCTAATTAAATCAGCATGGTGCTGAGCATAGATGTTCCACCTGAGGAAAGTTGCCAGCATAAATAGGGACGTGGAGAAGAAGAGTTAGGCATTGTGGGTTTCTCTAAGTGTTGCTGTTTGAGTCATTGGTTCTCCTGGAGGACCTCGTCATGACTAGCTTCCCCAGTGTGAGTTCGACCATTGTCATCAGAGAAGCTCAGGACCTTGTTAGTGACAGTGGCTGTGGCTCACTTTGGGGGAGCTCTGGTCCTTATATCAAGGATCGCTTCCTGGCTCCACAGGGGAAGACATGTGCCATTTAATGTCCAGGACAAGGACATTTAATGTCCTTGTCATGCTGACCTTTTGGCATGTACTCAACTGTTCTTATTGTTTGAGGAGCTCAGGGCCTCCATGTCACTGAGGATGGCCATGGTGCCTTTCAGGACATCCTTGGTCTTTGTTTTGAGCGCGTAGAACACTCCAGTGTAGAACACTCAACCTATCAGCACAGCTCCTTCAACCTGCTGGCATAGACTTTCCAGCTTCCACTGCTGACCTTTGGGCTTCCCAGCACAGATCTGTAAAAGAGAGTGGCGTGAGTCCTTTTTGTGGGCTCTAGACCTCCAGTTGGACTCATGGGAGGCATTGTCATGGCATTGTCTAGGCATTGTCTAGGTCTTTATTTGGACTCATGTAGGACACTGCTGTGTGATCCAAGCCCTTGGATGAATATTCTGGGTCTTTAGTGTTGTGGACAGATTTCCCGTACTTTCTTGTGTTAACTATGGATGACAATCATAAAATAATATTACAAATTCTATGTCCTAATTCTAATTGTTCTCCTCACAACCCCTGACAAAAACAACTATCAGACTTAGTCTGTGGAAGGAGGACAGGGACCACGGTTCTGGAGTAGACTGGGACCCCAGACCAGGCCATCAACTCTCAGCACTCAGCTTTGAGGCACATAGTGAGTACCGAGGCACAACACAGCAAATGCAACAAGGCTGCTCTCATCTACCTGAAATAAAAGGAAAATGTTCTAAATATGGAGATCCTTGTTGCTCCATTTGCAAACAAGAAAAATGAAAATCCAAAACATGAAAAGCATGAAAACTTCTTAGGGGCACCAGAGATGTATGATATATATACATATATCATATATATATATATATATAATATCTATTATATATAGAGGACTTGACTGTCTAAGTTTCCAGATTTTTTCTATTTTAATGCAATGCAGGGGCATATGAATGTATAAATGGTATAAATGTACAGAGTTTTATGTGTATAGATTTCTATACACACAAACACATTATGGACTGCACTTGTAGGCAGATATTCTACACCTACCACTCAATAACTAGGCTTCTTCACTCTGTGACACAGATCATAGAGCCCCCTTTGTTATAAAAATCCGTGGTTTCATCATTAATGACTATCTAGCATTCATATCACAGAGCTCCATAACATCCTCAGAGAATTCTCCTAGCTTGGGCTATTTAGAAATTTTATTGCTCTTGCCTGTATTAAACAACACTCATATTTACAAAAAGACTTATCTGATTTTACATTTGGACCAAAAACATTCATGCAGCTCCCTGATGGTTTCCTGAGAATGTGTTTCTAGAAGTGCAGGGTTGATGTTCAGCACACTAAAACCCTCTAATGTGTGTTCCACATTCTCCAGAAAATAGGTTCTAGGTCACACCTTCTATGGCAAGGCATGCATGCCAGAGGAAAACTGAATGTTATATTTCTGTAGATTCACAAAGTCTCGTCAGCAAGCATCTCATTTCCCTTGCCCTAGAAACCTGCTCTCACAAGGGCCTCAAAGATGCTCAGAGGAAAATAGAACAAGAATTCTCAAGTGAGGCAGCAAATGGAGAAATCAAAAACAGAGCCTGAACGTGTGTGTCGTATGACTCCCTTCAGCAGCATCAGGGACCAGTGGGCACCTTTTCCGTGGAGGGACTAGTGACTGAAGGTCATGTTCTACAAAACTGACCAGGTATGGAACATTCTAGACTGCTAGGAGACTCGGGTGTTCAGAGTAAATCAGGGTAAATAAACAAGTCTGTTCTTTGGAGATGCAAAGATTGTAATTCCAGGTAGAAGTTTTTGAAAACTTTAAAATGGTTTATATCAACAAGACTTCTCAATGTTTATTTAGCTATTAATTGCCTTTCTTCGAAGCCTTCATCTCAATGAGATGACTTGCTGAACAAGCGCCGTGCTCTATTGTTAGCAGTCAAGGGTCTCTCATGCCACTCTGCATGTGGAGCTCTCTACCTCAGGGTCAGCCTGGAGGGTCTGGGGTTGTATTCCCAGACCCTGCATTTCTCTCACACGTTTTCCACAATTACACGATGTGACTGTTTTTCCTTTAGAAAGATTGGGATGTTTTTCTCTGCTCCATGCCATTTGTTTTCCTGAGGTAGGTCCTTAAGAAATAGCATCGGAAAGTTGCTAATTGCTTTTTTATTTTACAGAGGCAGCTGCAATTTTATTTTCCTGACTGTCAAGTATTATCAAAAGTTGTTTGATTTGATTTTTTGCACATTTCATTGTTTCAAGAAATGCTCATTTAAGATCTCTGTTTAGTGTGCTGTTTTCTTCTCCTAAACTTTTTAAATTGAGAAAATAAAACAGGCTGCTCAGAGAGATTTTGGTATATCCATTTTTTTTACAACGAGACTATAATTTCTGTTTTTCAGCATTGAAGAGGTAATATATTTTTATTAATTTGCTAATCAACCTCCAGAACCGAGGCTGATACTTTTCACTCCTGCAGCCACTCACTGGTTCCCAGGAGTGACTGTGACCTTCTCTGTGCAGCAGACGTGTGCACGGAGCCAGGTGAGCCTGTGCATCTCATAGCCATGCCCCAGCTCCCAGCCAACCTGGCTTCAGGACAGTCCACAAAAAGGATCTATTGAAGTTTCCTTTTGTTCTCACCATTCTAATGTTTCCAGCATTTTTTTTAAGCTGGCCAGAATTCTTTTTGTTTTTGGAGCGAAAAAAAGCAAAACAGAAAAAAGGATAAAAGTAATACAGAATTTTTAAAAAAAAAAGTAAGAAATCACTAGTTGATAAATTACAGATTGTTAGCTTAGAAATAGTTGTTCCAGTTACAAAATCAAAGCATAAAAAGTGGACAATCAAACAATGACAGCACAAACCATTCTGTTTAATAAACTAACAAAACTTAGTAGTATGGTTATCTGTCTTGCACACTAAAACATACATACACTTATATCCTTTAGAGCACTTTCTTTCTCTTTCATTATCACAATATCTATTATACATTTTGGGTCTTACTACTCTTTCAGTTTTTTACTATTATTTTTATACTAGAGAGACAATGTGATATTTACAAATGTGAGTGCTGCCAGCGTTTTAAGAGCGGCTGCTTCCCTGAGTCTCCCGTGCAGTCTCCTGAGTGCAAGCCTGAGCAGCACCTGTCACTACTGCACAGTGCTGCATGAGCACTGGGGAGCGATCTGGCCACTGCTGGGCCCTGGAGTGTAATTGCATAATACCATGAAATGAAACAATGCATGAAATCAAAGGGATCTCCCTCAGCTTCCGCATATAGTGAGCACCAGGCCCCAGGCTTCAGGGGCCATAGTGACCTCCTCAGCTTCCAAGTGACAGAGCGAGCAGAAATGCCCCAACAGCAGCAGTGGTGTGAGCTCCGTTTCCATCCCTTCTAACCTCTCACAAAGCTGGAGGGCCAAACTGTCTTGATACACCTCAGTTCAGGGAGAAAGATATTTGAGAGTGTCTTAGTTACTTTTCACTCATCGCTGAGACAAAATACCTGATGCCCAAAGTTGGGAAAGGAAAGGTTTATTTCTTACAGCTTTTGGAGGTTTCAGTCCATACTCAGTTGGCTCCAAGGCAGGGTGGCATGGCGGGCTGCAGTTCATGGCAGCTGCAAACAGCAAGGCGGAAACCAGCAAGAGAGAGAGGAGACACACCTTCTGCCTGCCATTACATCACATCCTGGCTCCACCCTTAGGCCAGTGTAGCACTCACACCCCCAATCCAAGCACTAAACAATAAACCAATCACAAATGTACAATGCAAATACATGAGGCCTGGGGCCACCCACCTAAACCATGACATTCCACCCCTGGCCCCCAGAGACTCATGTACAACCTTGATACAAAAGACATTTAGTCCATCTCCATGAGTTGTCAAAGTCCTAACATTTTCAGCATTGTGAAGTCCAAGTCCCAAGTGTCCTCCAATATCTATGGCAAACTCTTAACTGTAACCCCCTGTACAAGTGAAACAAAGTTAAATATTTCTGAAATGCAAAGGCACAAAATAAACATCACCATTCCAAAACTTACAAATGGGGGGAATATAAAGCATTGGGAACAAGGCAAGTCCAACATCCAGCAGGGAAAACATTAAGTCCTAGAGTTCCATGCTCAGCATTTGAAGCAATCTGGTTGCAAGCTCCAAAAGGCTTAGGGTGATTCCACCCCCAGGGAACTTCCAGGGATTTCAGCTCCCGCAGCTTTTCTCTTAAACCTTCTCTGCTCAGTTTTTGCAGCTTTCCTTGGATGATCCACGTTCTTGGCTTTTCCAGACTTCTGGGGTCTTCACTGCACCTTTGGCTTCACACTTATATCTTTACATATTGCCCTCTCAGACGCACACTGCTTGGCCTCCCAGGCCCTTTGCAATCGAGGTACCCTCAGAATTTGTGTATTTTCCTTGCACCTAAAATTAGCAGCATGTGGATGCCACCAAGGTCTGCTGCCAGCTGGAGCAGTAGCCAGGCTTTTTTCTCTCTTGGCTGTAGGGGTCGATTGCCTAGATCACTGGGCTCTGTGAACCCGATTTTGAAGAAAAGCTTTTCTGTGTTGCCGCCATTCTGGAACCTCATGTGGCTGCCACCATTCTGGAACTTCAGTGGCCTCCCGAGCCATTCTGGAGCATGGTACTCTGAAGCTTTCTCATCTGAGAAAATTCTTTCACTTTTGCAGTTTTGGTGATGCAAAGGGTATGGACCCGCTGCTCCCTGGGATGCCTGTTGGCCATCTTTCTTATCTCTCTGTTTCTTCTCAGCAATTAAAGTCTCGGCACTATCTTTACAATCCACAGCTTTACTAGAGTTTTCCTTCTGGCCAAACTCACAGTGTTTTAAATTATCCTGCTGGTCTCTTTGCTCTTTATTTTCAACATAGATCTGGCTAAAAGCCCCCAACAATAGCCATGCCACAGCTTCAACATTTGACTGCCTTGAAATTTCCTTTGCCAGATTAATCAGTGTATTACCCTTAATCTCAGTCTCAGGCAAGGTCTCTGGGCATGACCAAAATGCAGACAACCTTTCTGCCAAGCCATAACACACATCATAGGGAGTCCAACAACCAATACAGTCCTCCTTTCCAGCAGAAACCTCGCAAGCCTGATCTTTACTATCAGGCTTTCTATCAGCCTTCTGGTCTCCTGAGCTCTGACCAGCATCTCCTCCACACAACATCCTAAGCTACTCCAGCTCTGTGCATCCAGGTGACATATCTGAACCTTTCCAAACCCTGCTCACAAGCCATTTCCAAAGCCTCTTGAAAAACATGGTCAGGTATAGTCACAGCAATGACCCCACTCCTCCGTACCAAATTCTGTCTTAGTTACTTTTCACCCATCACTGAGACAAAATACCTGATGCCCAAAGTTGGGAAAGGAAAGGTTTATTTCTTACAGCTTTTGGAAGTTTCAGTCCACACTCAGTTGGCTCCAAGGCAGGGTGGCATTGCGGGCCACCGTTCATGGCGGCTGCAAACAGCAAGGTGGAAACCAGCAAGAGAGAGAGAGAGAGAGACACACCTTCTGCCTGCCATTACATCACATCCTGGCTCCGCCCTTAGGCTGGTGTAGCACTCACACCCCCAATCCAAGCACTAGACAATGAACCAATCACAAATGTACAATGCAAATACATGAGGCCTGGGGGCCACCGACATAACCATGATGGAGAGCTATCAAAAGGGTAAGTATGAAAAAGGAAGAGGGTGGTGAAGAGGAGATGGGCTGCAAGAATTAGAAGAAAGAGGAGGAGAGTGAGAGAGAAGATGTGAGAGAGAGGAATAGGAGACAAGAGGAGAGAAAACTTTAATAACAGTGAAAACTACTTTTTCATATTTCATATGATTTACTTAGGAAATACTACTTGATTTCTTTCAAAAATTGTATGCAATTGAATCCTAATTGCATTCTCTAGTACCTAAGTGCAATAAGGTAGGTCTGCCCTCAAGAGCTTCTCATTAAACTGGAGGACTGCAGAGAAGACAGCAGCAGCTATGCATGGAAGGAATTGCATAGAGAGTTGACTGCTTCTGAGCTGTAGTCACTGTTAACCCACATTGTCGTCTGGTGCAGAAGCGAATGCACCCATCCTGAGGACCAAATCCCTGCTCTCAGCATTACTCACTTCATGAGCCAGAGCCTCCCTGGAGGAAGGTAACTTTTAAGTGCTGTGGAAGTTGCTATCAGCTCATTCCATTTTCAGAATTAATGCTTCTCCTCTGAGAGATTACTCATGATCCTTTTAATTTCATACAGCAATCCTGGGGGGGGGCAGTTTGAGTTAAATTGTTAAATTGCAAAATTCAGCTTGGTAATATTGTCCACTTTGTCACTGATCGCAGGTGAGGATCTGAGCTTCTCCTGTTGTTCCATGCATACTCTGACCTTGATTCAGATCCCACTGCAGTTAACTTGGGACAGTAAATGTCCCTTCAAGGGACAATCTGCTCATGAAGGGAGCCAGGGGAAGCCAGCCTTAAGTTATGAGTGTCAAGCATGGTCCCCAGGAGACTGAATCTTGGTACTCGTTTCAGCTGCCTGGAGGAGACCAAAGGAACTGGACAGGAACATGTCCATGCATGGAAACTCAGTCAAGTGTCAGATGCCAGCCTGATGCCTGCAGTGCGGAGTCTAACCCTGGCCCTGCTCCTTCAGTCCTTGGAATCTTTGAATGGGCAGCTGGCCCCACACCTCAGCTCCCAGCCACCACTGAGCTCCCTTGGCTGCCTCTTGCCAAAGGCAGCTCTGAGCTGACCTCATTGTCGGGTCCTCCTCAACCTCATCCTCTGCGTTTCATCCAAGATTCATTCTGGGGTCTTGCCCACACCCCACTCTCAAGTGCACATTTAGTACTGTCTTTTCCTCTCCTGCACTCAGGAGCCAGCTGTGCTGCCCATTAGACCTTACACAGGTTCTGGAAGCTCCAGCCTACATTACACTGTATTGTCCCTCTCACCTAAGAGAGTAGTTCAGTCTAAACCTTGGACACAGCTATTGTCTTCTGCCCTCTTGGTGGATGACATCAACACCTGTGGCATTACCCAAAGTCTTGCAGAGCAAGAGTCATAGCAGTAACCACATAGCCATGCAGTGTTTCCTGTACACACCCTGAACAAAGAATGCATTGTCACTTTCCATCATGTAAGGACCTGTTGGCTATGTGGGTATCACTTTTCTCTATAGTGTCCCATTTTGCCCCACCTTTGCGAGAGGAAATGTCAATAGAATGTGCTTGAGTAAGAGGCTCTTATCTTAGTCCTGTGCTGGATGGGTGGGGGCAAATGTGAATGTCCTTACTCTCAGGACTGTAGTCACATGAGGACAGGCACATGGAAGCAGACATAGTTGCAGGTGACAGGAGCAAGCAACTCCTGTCGGGTTTGCAAGGAAATTCCCTTCCTAAAGGGCTCCTGAGAATCTTCTATGTTACAACATAGGCCCTGCTAATGCCCTTTCCCTCTAGAAAAAAATCATCTAGAATGAATCTATGACTCTGGAAATTTTATTTCCTACTGCAACTGTGAAACTCATTTCCACTAAGGCCTATTAAACCTGTTCGTGTTCCCTCTATTTGACACATCTGATGTACTTAGCCAGTCAGTGGTCCCTGAAATCCTATTCAACTTCAGGCCTCATTGAAATGCACAGCTACCCTGAGACTTCACCAAAAGAGACATGTTTGGCAGAAGCTTTGGAGTCAGACAGGCATGTGCAGGTTACTAAACCTCTTGGAAACTTGGCTTCCTCACTTGTTAAGGGGAAATCCTAAGATGACCATGTGAGATTACATGCACATGCACTACACATTTTATACACATAGAAACCCACACATGCCCGTACTATGAATACAGTACCCACTCAGAGACACGCAGACATACACACAGGCACACATGACCACCCCACCCCCAAGCATCTGATAGGAGCAGCCCCTGAACACATGGTGGCTTTATTCTTGCTGTATCAGTGAAGAAGCAAAGTATGTGAATTTTGAGATGCTGTAGCCAGTCTGTGATCAAGCTTTTATTGGTTAATAGAAAAATAAGAGATTTAAGAAAAAAATCTTTAACTGTTTTTCAATATTATTGCAATATGGTGATAATAGATCATATTTTGTGTTGTATGTTAATGTTTTTAATTGAATGAATTTTAAAAGCTGGTGAATCAGTATCAATCTTGTTTAATTTTGGTTTTGCTTATTCATGATATCCAAAAATTGAGAAGTATAGATAATAACTGAATCCTTCATTCCAGATAATTATTTTTTATCTATTTGTACTCCTTTTTAAGATGTCAATAAAAGAACTGGAAAAGCTGGTTTCACTGAATCTAAAGGTATAAGGTGTGTATGTGTATTCAGTATCAGCACTTCTTTCTCAGCAGTGTATTAAACTACACAATGCAGGCCTGCGTTCTACCTGGCAAGCCAAAAGTGCTCGCAGTACTCTCCAGCCCAGGAGGAAGCTTTGGTGCCACTAAGACCCCGCCCAGCCTCCCACATCACTAGAAGACACATGGCAAGTGCCTCTTGGTCTATCCAGGCTCCACCCAGTGACTCCCCAGTGGCCTGCATCTGCCTGCCTTCCGCCTGGCAAGCCAAAAGAGCACTCAGTGAGCTCCAGCCCATGAGGAAGCTTTGGCGCTTCACTCCAAGACTGGTAAGGCCCCGCCTGGTGACCCCAAGTGGCTGGAGCCATCTGGTAAGGTCTGTCTAAAGACCTCCACTCAACTAGGGAAACTCCCTGCAATAGGGATAGATATTCTCAACCCAAGAAACAACTGAGACCTTGCCTTAGGCTTCCTTAAGGGAATATAGGAAAATGAAAAAAACAAAGAGCAAAATGCAATCTCAAACATCCACCCATCCCAAGCAAGCCTAGGAGACATAGACATAGAAGAAAATGTAAGGCATACACCTGAAACTCCTGAAATGATAGCAACTGAAGTAAAGAAACAACTCCAGGAAGCTATAAAAGAATTCAGATCAGAAATAATCTCCCAGGTAAAATAAGAAATGATAAATGTAATGAAAGAAATGCTGAACACATCTAAAGAAGACATAATTAAAAAGTTAGAAGAAAAATGCAAAAAGATGTAAACCTTGAATGAACCATATAAGAAACAAACAGAATGCATGAAACAGATTCAAAGAGATATATAGGAAATCAAAAATTCCATTGAAAGTTGGCAAAACCACCCCAATAAAATGAAGACAGACTTTCAAATCTTGAATACAAGATTATAGCTACTGAACAGGAAAGGAAAGATCTTTTAAAAATAACAAGGAATCAGGAAATAATAATTCAACAGCTGCAAGATGATGCAAAGAAAAACAACACAAGATTGATAGGGACAAATGAAAAAGAAGGGAACAACACAAATGATATCAAGAGGATATTTACAGAAGTAATAGCTGAAAATTTCCCAAATATGAGAATGGAAACTGACATACACATCAGTGAAGCATATAGAACTCCAAATAACCATAACCAAAAGAAAACTACACCCAGACATATAATAATCAATATCCCAGAAATACAACATAAGAACAGAATATTAAAAGCTGTTAGAGAGAAGAGACAGATCACCTATAAAGGAAAACCTATCAGAATCACAGGAGACTTCCCAACACAAACAATGAAGTCAAGAAAAGCACAGAGTGAAGTACTGAAGATCATAAAGGAAAAGAACTTCCAACCTAGACTGACGTACCCTGAAAAACTGTCCTTTAAAATGGATGGAGAAACAAGATACTTCCATGACAAAAAACAGCTCAATAACTTCATGACCACCAAACCAACTCTGCAAAAAATACTGAAAGACACTCTGGATAGGCATAGGAAAAAAACACTAAGCAAGGCAAACAATTAAACAGAGTGG
Source organism: Dolichotis patagonum (assembly GCA_004027295.1). Classification (NCBI taxonomy): domain Eukaryota; kingdom Metazoa; phylum Chordata; class Mammalia; order Rodentia; family Caviidae; genus Dolichotis; species Dolichotis patagonum. The sequence continues at coordinate 116,952 of PVJX010001658.1, forward strand.
AAAGGTAAAGAATCAACAGCAGAAAGATAACAAGTCAAAAGTAAACCAATATATATTGGTTATAACCATTAATGTAAATGGCTTAAATTCAACAATTAAAAGAAACAGACTGGCAGAATGCATCAAGAAGTAACATCCAATCATACACTGCATAAAAGGAAACTCATAGACTGAAAGTCAAAGGATGGAAAACAATACTCCATACAACAGGAACAAAAAAAAAAAGCAGGGGCATTATTCTGTTTGCAGACAATGTGAACTTCAAACAAGAATGATCAAAAGAGAGAAAGAAGGTCACTACATTCTAGTTAGGGGAAAACTTCAAGAGGAAGAGATAATAATCTTAAATATATATGCACCAAATTTGGGAACACCCAGCTATACAAAACAAATATTAACAGAAATGAAAAATCAAATAAACAATAACACAATTATAATGGGAAAACTTAACACCCTATTGACACAAAGAGACAGATCAACTAGACAGAAAATCAGCAAAGAAAGAAGAGAACTGAATCACACCTGTGAACAAATGGACTTGATAGACGTATACAGAATGTTCTTCCCAACAACATCAGAATATACATGCTTCTCAGTAGCACATGAGTCATTCTCTAAAATAGACCATATACCATCCCACAGAACATGCTTAAGTAAATGCAAAAGAATTGAAATTATCTCTTGCATGTTATCAGATCATAGCACCATGAAATGAGAAATTAATGGCAAAAGAAACTGCAAAACCCCTACAAACACATGGAAATTCAATAATACACTCCTGAGCAATCAGTGGGTCACAGAGGAAATTAAACAAGAAATTAAACAATGTCTACAAGCAAATGAAAATATAAATATAACTTAATGGAATCTGTGGGATGCAAAGAAATCTGTCCTCAGAGGAAAATTTATTGTAGTGAATTCCCACATCAGGAAAATAGAATGAACACAAATAAACAACCTGATGCTACAACTCAAACATCTAGAAAAAGAAGAGCAAGTCAAGCCCAAAGCCAAAAGAAGGGAGAAAATTATAAAGATCAGAGCAGAAATCAATGCAATAGAGACTAAGAAAACAATACAAAGAATCAATGAATCAAAGAGTTAGTTCTTTGAAAGAATAAATAAAATTTATAAGCCCCTAGCCAATCTTATTTTTAAAAAGGAAAAAAAACTCAAATGCATGCAATAAGAAATGAAAAGGGTGAAATCACTACAGATCCTGTGGAAACAGAGATCATCAATACCTATTTGAAACATCTCTACTCTCATAGGTTTGATAATACAGAATAAATGGACAGATTCCTAGAAACATATGGAATACTAAAGCTGGATCAAGATAACGTAAAACTGCTGAGTAACCCAATATCAATTAATGAAATTGAAAATGTAATTAAAACCATACCAACAAAAAAAGACAAAGTCCAAATGGATTCACTATGGAATTTTACAAGAAATTCAAAGACTTAACACAGATACTCCTCAAACTCTTCAATGAAATTGAAAGGGAAACAATGCTCCCTAACTCATTCCTGGAAGCAAATATTACCCTAATACCAAAACCTGAGAAAGACTCAACCAAAAAAGAGAACTACAAGCCAGTCTCTCTAATGAACATATATGCAAAAATTCAATAAAATGCTGGCAAACAGAATTCAGCAAATCATCAAGAAGACTATATAACATGACCAACTGTGATTCATCCCAAGAATGAAGGAATGGTTCAACATATGCAAATCAATAAATGTAATCCACCATATCAATAAAGCCAAAAATAAGAGCCACATGATCATTTACGTAGATGCAGAAAAAACTTTTGATAAGGTCCAACAGTCATTCATGGTAAGAATCGTACAGAAAATTGGAATAGATGGTCTTTACCCTAATATGATAAAAGCCATCTATGACAACCCAACAGCCAGCATCATATTAAACAGCCAAAAACTGAAAGCCTTTACTCTAAAATCAGGAACAAGACAAAGATGTCCATTATCACCAGTTCTATTCCATATAGTGCTGGAAATACTAGCCAGAACAATTAGACAAGAGAGAGAAATAAAAGAAGTAGGATAGAAAAAGGAGTAAGCATAGAAAAAGAAGTTAAATTATCATTATTTGCAGATGACGTGATACTCTACATAGAAGACTCCCAAAACTCCATTGAAAGACTCCTACATATAATAAATAAATTCAGTAATATAGTTGTATACAAAGTCAACACTCAAAAATCAGTAGCATTCCTATACACAAACAACAAACTCACTGAAAGAGAAATAAGAGAAGCCATATCCTTCACAATAGCATCCAAAAAAAGGAAATACTTAGGAGTCAATCTAACAAAAGAAGTAAAAGATCTATTCAGAGAAAATTATAATACCCTGAAAAAAGAAATTGAAGAGGATCTCAGAAAATGGAAAGAAATTCCTTGTTTATGGATAGGAAGAACAAAATTGTGAAAATGGTCATTCTCCCAAAATTGTTATACATATGTAATGCAATCCCAATCAAAATACCACTAGCATACCTCACAGACCTAGAAAAATCATTCCTAAAATTCATCTGGAACCAGAAAAGACCTAGAATAGCGAAAGCAATTCTAAGCAACAGAGGCAAGGCAGGAGGCATCACAATCCGTGACTTGAAGTTATACTACAAAGCTACTATAATAAAATCAGCATACTGGAATAAAAACAGACGTGAAGATCCTTGGAATAGATTAGAAGATACAACTACAACTACAAACACAATCAGCCACCTTATCTTTCATAAAGGGGCCAAACACGTTCACTGAAGAAAGACAGTCTCTTCAATAAGTGGTTCTGGGGAAACTGTCTCTCCATATGCTGAGAAGTAAAACTAGACCCATGCCTATCACCACGTACTAAACTAAAGTCTAAAAGGATCAAAGATCTAAACATTAAAACAGAAAAACTAAATCTGCTAGAAGACAAAGTAGGTAGAAATCTTGAAAACATAGGGGTAGGTAAAGAATTCATGAGTAAAAAATCAAACCACACGAGAAGTACTTCCCAGATTCAGTAACTGTGGTCTCATCTTATTAAAAAGCTTTTGCATGTCAAAAGAAATCTCCAACAGAGTAAAGAGGAAACCCATGAATTTTGAAAAAATCTTAGTCAATTGTCCTTCAGACAAAGGACTTCTGCCTACAACATATAAAGAATTTTAAAAAATCAGACCCCCAAAATTCAAAGACCCAATCCAAAAATGGGAATCTGAAATGAATGCACAGTTCTCAGATTAAGAAATACAAATGCAAATAAATACATGAAGAAATGTTCAGCATCATTGGTCACTGGAGAAATTCAAATTAAAACCACACTGACATTCCATCTCACTCCAGAAAGAATGGCCAGGATAAAGAAAACTACCAACAGCAGATGCTGGGGAGGCTGCGGGGAAAAAGGAACTCTTCTGCACTGTTGGTGGGAGTGCAGACTGGTTCAGCCACTGTGGAGGTCAGTCTAGAGCTAGAGCTCAAAAAGCTAGGATTGGAAGTCTCATTTGACCCATCTCTTCCACTTCCGGGCGTACTCCCAGAAGAATTGAAAACATCATATCACAGTGATATATGTGCACTCATGTTTACAGCAGCACAATTTGTAATAGCCAGATCTTGGAAACAACCTAAGTGCCCATCAACTGATGAATGGATAGAAAAGATGTGGTATTTTTATACAATGGAGTACTACTCAGCTATAAAGAAAGATCACATTGAGATATTTATAAGAAAGTGGATGGAACTCGAGACCATACTCATAAGTGAAATAAATCAAACTCACATGTGTAAATACCGTATAGTTTCCTTATTTACAAGAACTGGTAAGACTACACAAGTTACAAAATCCTCAATAAAACAGTGAAAGGGTAAGAATCTACTCAAATGGGAAAAAATATCTCAGAGAAAAGGGGGGAAAAGGAAGGGAAAATAAAAAATATCTAAATTTGTATAAATACACTTAGGATAGCTAAGATGATTGTGCTACAAATTCTGTAAGTTCTAGAACAAAGCAGTTAATATTCATAGGATTGGAACAGTTTTGCATGTTTGTATCTGGTGATCTGAGGAATTCTTGAAGATCACTATGTCAGAGTGGTTTTAGTCTGTTTTGTATTGTTTAATTTCAACATATATGAAGGTATGGGCAGCTATTTTGAAGAGAACAAGAGACATTATAGCAGCCATTGTTAATTTTCCTATTGTCTGGTTTTTAAGGCCTGTAATGCCTTCATTACTCTGTTCTGATCAGTTTTATGCTATTTTTTGTATGAATTCATTGTGTGTGAAGATATAGACAAATATTTAGAATAAAACAAGAGACATTATGGTAGCCACTGTAGATCTCCTGTTGTCTTACTTTGAAATCTGTGTCACTTACATTGTTTTCTTCTGATCTGCTTTGTTCTGTTACATTTAGTTTTACCCTTTTTAAAAGAAAAAAACTATGCAGTGCACTCTGAAATTACCTGAATACTTATAGAGATGTTATTAAAACTTTACTTTCAAATCAAAGTTCAAAATGAGCCACTGATGAATAGGCAATATTCACTGATTACTGAGTCTATACTCTGTGAAAGAAGAAAGAAAGAAGAAAGAAAGAAAGAAAGAAAGAAAGAAAGAAAGAAAGAAAGAAAGAAAGATGATATAAAGGAAAAGGAAAAGATGAGAGAGGAATAAGTAAAACTTCGTCATCCATGTTCTTGACTACACATGAATTCCCCTCTGTAAATTCCCCATATTCACAATTTAAGTAGTAGATCTAAGGTATCTCTCTGCTGGAAACTACAATATATTTTCTTTTCTAATGTTCTTAAGGATTAAAAAGAGAAACAAATGAACATATGTCACCAGTAAGTCTGTATCTTGTGAAGCAATCTTCTCATCGTTTGAATTCCCTGAGAACTAAAGTTAGGCCGTGGTACTAATCTAGCTCTTACCTTCCTGGAGTCAGATATAACCCAGGAACTAATCTGGAATGAATTGTTCTCAATTCTTGGAATTGCTTTTGTGTCTCTCCATCTACTCTAAGAAAAGAATTATTTACTACATATAAATACCACCACACAGTGTCATTTGATTACTGCATTGTCAAATTGAAGTCTTCATTTTTATTTCTGACAAATACTGAAAATGTAGTGAGCATATGTGTTTGCTATACAAAAAACAATGCAGGAGAAACAATAGGAAATGTAAGAAGATAGTTAACATGTTGACAATGCTGTTGAAGTTTTTCATTCTTTGCCATTTGTAGGAAATAAAGGTTATTTGGTTAATTAGAATTATGGAGGGTTACACACAAGTGTAGGTGAATGACAGTTGTTCAAAGGCATGTGATATTATAGATGTTGAGTCGCCTAGCCAGTGAAGCACCATACATTTGAAACTGTGATTACTATAGATGAGGCACCAGGAGTGCAGATCCCTGAGTATACGTGATCATCTGGTGTTCACAAGGTAAGCAGTGAGAAAATGAAACATTGAGAAGTTTCCAGGTGGTAGGTTTACAGCTGGCATGACCACAGTTGGCAACAGAGATGAAGCAAACTAACCACAACAGAACCCAAGCATCCAGATTACATCCTTTGGGGGCACCAAACCTATTAGAAAAATCTGCTTGGTTACAGTCTGTCCAATGAGTTTAGAGCTGTTCCTACAGCAGCAGCATCAACAAGCAGGTGGTGCTGCGTGGCAGGAAATAAAGCTAGTCCACGTGATCACATCATCTGGAGCAGAGAAAGCACTGGACAAAGTCCAGCACATTCAGGATAAGAGTGTGATACTAACAAATCAAGAATAAAGAGGAATTTCTTCCATTTAATGAAGAATACGTGCCCCCAAGCCTTACCTATTCATAAAAATTCTTAATGGTGAAGACCTAGATGAATTCTGCCAATCAAGGGAACAAGCCAAGGATGCCCTGTCCCACAACTCGTGTTCAACACTGCAGTAGAAGAGCTTACTAGTTCAATAAGACAAGAAAAAGGAGCCAGAGACTTGACAGGAAGAAGTGAAAGTGTCAATTTACAGTTAGCATACATGTCAGTGCAGATATTCCCAAAAAATAAGAAAAGAACTCCCAATTGGCAAGAATAGTAAGATCAAAAACTATGAGGTGATTGTTTGAAAGTCCATTTTTCATATATATAATAACTATAAGCAATTGGAAACTGAAATTATAAAAGCATTACCATTCACAGTAGCTCAAAACATAAAATACTTAGATACAAATATAATAAAAAGCATGCAGCATTTGTACATTAAAAATGATAAACACTAATGCAAAAATCCATGATTTAAATAAAGTGAAGATATATTCCTTGTGAGAAAACTGGCAGTTTCAGCACTAACTGAGATCAGTAAACAGATTCTAGAATTTATATGGAAAGGTAAAAGATCTAGAGAAGCCATCAGAATATTAAAGACAAAATTGGAAGACTCAAGTAATCTCCTAATAAAACTAAAAATCAAAACTGTAGTGTTGGTCAGAGAATAGACATAGATCAATGAGACAGGAAAAACAAAAACCCGGACACATATTATATCTAAAATGAAAATTTACTCTAAATATATAAAGCAGAAGTATAAAACTCTCAGAAGAAAATATAGTAAAAATGTACTGACCTTACATTTGGTGGTAAGATTTACATACAATATCACAAGCATAATCCATGAAAGAAAAACATTGTTAAACTGGACTTTACTAAAATTTAAAACATCTGCTCTGTGAAATATATTGTGGAGAAAAAACACACAATCCCAAACATGAAGAAAACATTTGCAAAACACTTATCTGATAAAGAACTCTATCCAAAATATACAAAGAAATCCTAAAATTCAACAATAGAAAAAATTCAACTTAAAAATGAACAAAAGATCTGAACAGACATCTCATCAATGATGTACAAACAGCAAGTAAGCATACACAAACATGCTCAGCATCATTTTTCATTAGAGATACATAGATTAAAGTAAGCAATTTATTACTCCACAGCCATTAGAATATCTAAAATTCAAAACTCTTAATGGTGCAATGCTAGGAAAAATTTGGAACAAGAGTAACTTCATTTTTGTAGGGAATGCAAAATGGTGTGACCAATCCAGAAGACAGCTTAGCCATTCCTTACAAAGTTAAACATAATCTTCACAAATGATCCAAGGGTGAAATACCCTTGGTATTTATTCAACTGACCTGAAAAGTTAATGTTCACACATCAAACTGACAGATTCACAATTATCAAGAATTGGAAGCAACCTAACCAATTTTCAATATGGGAATACACACACTACCCTGAAATCTACACCATCTATACCATGAAATATTATTCAGTGCTCAATGTTCTGGAGGGAGGTAGAGACAATGGTTGTGTAACCTTGGCAATATATCAAGAGTTACCGAATTATATATGTTAAATGTACATGTCATTTTTCAAAAATGAGCTATCAAACCACAGATAAATCTTAAATGTATATAACTAAGCAAATGAATCCAGACTAAAAAGCTTATGCACTGCATGATTTCATATGTGTGGCATTCTGGAAAGGGCAGAAGTGTTGTCACGGTAAGTCACCCAGTGGTTGCTGGGGCCCTGCAGCAACCAGTAGGTGAAGCACAGGGCAGAGCAAGGGGGAGTTAGGGTGATGAAACTGTTCCGTAAAACACTACAGTGGAAATGCACGGCAGCACGCATTTGTCAAAACTCAGAGAAGGACCCAATACAAGAGCAAACCCTAAGCACACTTTAAAACACCATTTAAGATGTGCGGCGATCCCAGGATGAAATGCAGACAATGACAACAGAATGTTCCTACAAACACATAGGTTGTTCCTTCCAAAGGGAGGAGAGCAAGATGCTGACCTCAGGAACTCGGGAGCAAGAACTACAGGAGAGGGCTGGACAGGCTTTCTGTGCTCCCGCTGACAAGGCCGCTCCATGGAGGTGCAGGTCAGGGCTCTGCGCCTCCACCCCTGAGAGGAATGGAACGATGACGACAGTGCATAAAGATGATGACAGCACAAAGTTACACTTAGACAACACAGAAAGGTAGACAGATTTAGAGACCTGAGAATGTGCACGTGTGCTTATTTCTTTGCTATCAGGTGAGGGGGTCAAGAAGCAACAAGACCATAGCAACAACAAGCCCAATTTTGGACTATAATTCTGCTTTCTCCTACAGCCAGCTGAGGTGCTGCAGCTATGCAGCTGATTGTCCTACTGCGGCAGGAAGTGCACAAGAGGACTGTTGTAGTCAGGGGTTATACACAGAACAATTAGAATCAGGACATGGAGTATATATTATTTTTATGATGGTCACCCAGAGTTAACACAAGAAAATGCAGGAAATCTATTCACAACACCGAAGACATAGAATATTTAGTCAAGGGCCTGAATCCCACAGCAATGTCCCACATGAGTCCAGATGAAGACCAAGAACTCATGACAATGCCTCCCACGAGTCCAACTGAAGGTCTAGAGCCCATAAGAAGGACTCACGCCAGTCTCTTTCACAGATCCGTGCTGGGGAGGCCCAAAGGTCAGCGGAGGAAACTAGGAAGTCTATGCCAGCAGGGTGAAGCGGCTGTGCTGGTAGGCTGACGGTTCTATGCTATAGCCGAGAAGTCACACTGACAACAAGCACCAGGGCTGTCCTGAAAAGCACCACAGCCATCCTCAGCGACACGGAGGCCCCAAGCTCTTCTGACGACAAGCACAGTCAAGTACATACCAGGAATCAGTGTGATGAGTTCATCCTGGAGACCAAGCGGCACACATCTTCCTCTCTGGAGCCAGGAAGCAATGCTTGATGTGAGGACTAGAGCTTCTCCAGGAGATCCTAATGACTCAAACAGCATCAGTGCCCCTCAGTGCAATGTATTCATGCCTCAATGCACTCCCTTCTCCTTCTCCACATCTCCATTTATGCTGGTAACTTTCCTCAGGTAAAACATCTGCACTCAGCAGCATGAAGATATAATCCAGCTGGCGTTAAGTTGACCACCAGTTTGTAATCCAGAACAAGGACCCTGGAGCAATCTGTGGGGCCAGAAAGTAAAAGGAATCCCTACACACACACACACAAACCACACAAACAACACACAACACACACACACGCACACACATCAAAAGGACACCAATCAAAAGGGCCTCCAAGAAACAAAGCTGGGACATTCTGAGCCAGAAATAAAATAACATTAGGTGCAGACAAATGTATAAGATAAAACTTCATAAATCCATACCAATATAAATAGACAAATATCCTGAAGAGAATTTCAAATTATCTACATGGGTACCACACAGCCAAGGAAGAGAACACAACTCCTGGCTCTGAAGTGTAGGCTAAGCACCATGATCTCCTTCCGGAGAGTGCTGGCTGAGGTTGCTTTACAATGGGGGACACTGGACAGATGCATCTCAGTCAGGCGACCAGGGGCAATGTCCCCACTCACAAGTGAGGCTGATGGGGAGACCGTGATCTGGTGTGACGAGAAAGGCACTTTGTCTCTGCAGGCTTCCACTCCAAAACCCATATGCAGGTGCTGACGAAGGCCTCCTCGAAACTGTCAAGTTTCCAAAAGCAAGAGCAACCTGAGCATCAGTAATAGTCAAGAAGAGCCTGGGGAGACAAGATGATGAAATGTAACACAGTTTCCTGGGCTAGGTTCTGTCACTGGAAGGACTTTAGGGGAAAACTAGAGAATCTGCATAGATTAGGGAGGTTAGTTACTAATTACACACCAATGTTAGCTTCCTTATGTATTACTGATTTAGTGAAGTATTACACCATAGTATGTAACATGTTAGCAATAGGACAGTTGGGTGTGAGGTAACTGGGAATTCTCTGCACTATCTATATATTTTTTCTGTAAATATGGAAGTATTCCAAAATTAAAGTTCAATCCAAATTTTGTCTATGTAGAAAATACTGAAATACACATATTAATAAAAATATGTGAAGAGAGATTTATGAACAAGGGGAAATCTTGTGTTTGAGGGGCTTTAATAAGACATATGTGGAGAGGTTTATGAATGAGGGGGAAAGTTGTGTTTTTTGTGCTTTTAATTGCTTTTAAAAATAAAATAGTAATATATAAAATCAGTTCTGATAAAATCTCATATTTTTATTACTTGTATAAATACTACTTTTAGCATGTTTTAAATAAATGGTAATAGATTTGTGTTTAGCCAGAAAATTTTATTAACCTAGTATTTAGGCTCCAGAAACATAGAAGAAACTCCTTAAGAAGATGAAAATTTAACTCAAAACAAACTTTAATTTATTAACTCAGAAGCTAAAAACTGTAATAAATGAAAGCATTGGTTTAAATTGCCATTGAAGTCATTTGATAAAAATAAATATTAAAATGAACACTTAAATTTTAGAACTCCAGGGAAAAAATTAACCCTGGGTCCTGGGGGTATTGCAGCCTCTCTGCTTATGGATTTGGCCTCTTCTTATGAAGAAATTCTCCTTGATAAACAGAAGTAAAACTCCACCCTAATTAGTAATGTTTTACTTTATGGTGTAGGGAAAAGAAAAGGAAACTCCAGTGGAGAGTAAATGTGGTCCCCAAAAAACACCACCCACGTGCTCTTTGTGATCAAATATAGTTCTCTTTCATAAACAATTCTACTTTTCTATGAGATGCAGTTAAAATCTATAATTCTTTTAATAAAAAGATTTGCTTTCTAACACCATTTAAATAGGGCCATGTTTTGTGTGGCTCCCAATCATACTGAAAACAATATTAGTTCAGGTGAATTTCTGCTATTAAGAATGCAAGCTGACATAATGGGACTACTTTCATTGTATTTTTTAAAAATAAGGCAAATGGACAGCTTCAGAGAAGAAATCAAACACTTACTGAATCATCATCAGGAACCCAGAACACAGAATTCCCTCTTGGGGTAGAAACTGCACTGTGCTCTGTGTCCTCCACCTTTCGATCTCTGGGTGACTGCAGCAGCCCAGAAAATCTGCTCCCAGAGCAGACTCCCGGGGTCCATGCAGGCAGGCACTGTGAGCCCATCCAGTGTGATTTACCAGGGTCACAGGGGGCATTAGGCTGAAAACTCATGGAAACTGATGTGCCAGCAGAAACCTCCTTCTTTCGCCCTCTTTTCCTTGCAGGTGTTTTGATTCAGAGGCTGTGACAGTTTCAGGAGGGTGTATTCTTGCACCACAGAGCCAGAGATCCTCAGCCATTCCTAGAACTGGCTTCCAGTGTTTCAACCCTCACCTTGCTTCTTGACATACATGAATGAGAACTGGGCAAAGTGATCCTTGACCGGGTTCTGTCTCTGATGACACTGTGGCCAGCACTGTTGTCAGACAAAAGGAGAAACTGTGTGCTCACAGTCTCAGTTAGTAACACAGAGGACGACGGCAATGTGATAGCTAACTGGGCCTCTTCCTCCCTCTTTTCCTCTTTTCATCCAGACAAAGGACTATGGACATAGGTAAGAAAGGCTCTAGAGAGGATGTACAGTTTCAAAAGAGAGCTGGACCACTGTCTGACAGTGGTATAGACACCAGCCATCTCCATCTGGCAAAATGTGTGTGTGGGGACAGCTGGTTCATAGCCAACTTCCAGCATGGCTGGGGACAGGGCAACCCTCAAACAGCCACAAGAAGGTAGATTCTTCCAACGGGCTGTGTCTTAGCCCTCTTTCTGCCTCTGTCTTTCTGTCTCTCCGTATCTCTGCCTCTGTCTCTCCCTGCCATCTCTGTCTCTCTCTCTCTCTCTCTCTCTGTCTCTCTCTCTCTGTCTCTGTCTCTCTCTCTGTCTCTTTGTCTCTCTCTCTCTCCCCTCATTGCTGAGGGAGAAAAATACCTGACATACAAAGTTAAAGGGAGAAAGGTTCATTTAGCTTACAGTTTGTAGAGGTTTGGGTCCATAATCAGCTGACTCTAAGCAGAGTGGCGCATCAAACAGGCATTGCCGAGGAGAAACAGTCATGGCAGGCAGAAGGCAGCAAAACAACAAGGAAAACCACAGCTCTCTCTTCCCTTAGATCTTATCGGGGCTAGCCACACTTAGGGCTCTTGATCCCAGTGTCCTTGATCCCAGTGCTGCACATGAATCAATCACAAACTCTAGATCTAGCCACCTTTGAACCCAGGAGGCTTTGGAGGGACATCAAGACACAGCCATAACAGGCCAATGTCTAACTAACAGTTACTGTCCTGGTCCCAATTTCATCTTCTTCCGCCTGTAGTAGATGGTTACAAGTAACTATCAGCTGAGTGAGTGTCACAGCCAGAAAGGCTGGCAGCATAAAGGCGAAGGAAAAAGTCTTCAGCCATGGGGCTCAGCCATGACTCAGAAAGGACACGTGGGGCAAGGAGGCGTGTTTGGATGAGAAAACAATCAGCTAACAGTGGCCAGGGTCAGTAGACATACCTTTGTCCCTTGGGGGCTGCTGGCTGCCCTTCAGTTTCACAGACAATTGGATCTACACTGTTAGTTTTGTCCACACAACACATGTTGACACCACAGAAGAACAGACTCTTCCTCCAACTACTCATGCTTTTCCTTTCATAAGCACCTGGCTTCTCCACATCATTGCAGTCTGGCACACAGAGGAGTGGAGAGGTCAGTCACACAAGGGCAATGTTTGTGCCAGTGGAGTTCTCCAGAACAAAGAGCCAGAGGAAGCATGAACAGGAGTCTCTCTCCAGGCGCTCGCAGATGTGATTCCTACAAGTTCAAATCCTCAGGCCGGGCCCCAGACTGAGAACACTGCAGAGCTGATGCTCTGGAAGAATCTTTCTTTTCTTAGGCCATACATATACAGCTGATCAGAGGAGGCCCACCCACATTAAAAGGGTCTGTCCTTTAAAGATACATGAATGTACACATCAGTCACATCCACAAAACATTTTCACAGCAACTCCTGGATTCCTGTTCAACTGAGGATCAAAGTCTAAATGACTTGTCCTGTAGATTTGTTCAAGCCAGCCTTACAGAGGAAGCAGTCTCACAGTGCTGCACACGGACATGCAGAGGGGCAGCGTACGGCTGTGTGGAACAGAGAGGTGCGTGCTAACTAGAAAACTTTCGGGAAGGCGCTTGCTCTCCCATGGGCAAGGTTCCCCATGCTGAGCATGGAGCGAGCTCAGACCCAGAAGAAAGCTGGACCACAGCCACCACACATCCAGCAGCCAGAGAGCAAGCTAGATGGGTGCTGAATGAAATCTCAGGCCACACCTGCAGCACCAGGCCCTGGCTGCCACGCCCTGCCCTGAGGAGGACCCTGCTCTACAGCATCTCCAGCTCTGCTTGCTCAAAGGGGCCTGGGGCTTGGATGGAAGCCAAGGAAAGTAATCATTTTCATGAAGAGGACAAATCAATCTTGAATGTCAGCTCCTGTGAAGATTTGTTTAAGATATTTTAACCTAAATTGGCTCATCTCACACTTTGTCTATATGCGCACAATGAATGGACTTCGAGTGAGTCAATCTCCTCATTTCAGCCCTTACCCGTGGAGCTGGTGGCTGCAGCAATCCATTTGGCCCACAATCGGTATTGATTAGGAAGTTGCTGAGAAGAAGGGCTGGCTAGTCATAGATCAGCTTGAGGGGCCCAGGGACACTTGCAGCTTCTATCCTAAGGGGCAATAAACAATTTTTCTACTGCCCTTTGCCAGGAGAGTGAGAGCAAACAAGAGCCATGCTGCCTGAGCAGGAAGCCACCACCCCAGAGAAACGCCTATGAGGGCTGGCTTGCTCCCTGCGGAACATAGATTCAGAGTGTAATGGGATTAAAATGTTTGGCATCTCTGTCTTTACATTACCTGTCCCCTTTGCTGCTTTGACCTTGGGATATATTGACCCCAACTCTACACATGGACAGATCAGTCGTCTGGTGGAGCTGGTAGATGTTTTCTTCCACTGCATCCTTGTACTTTCACAGCAGCTGCAGTGGCCCACAAGTCCCTCGGCTGTATCATAAGATTCAGGACTAACCACAAGGCTAGGTTTTGCAAAGGATGATGTTGTTGGCTGCAAGAAGAATTGAACGGTTCCTAGGAGAAGGTGACTGTGACCCTGGTGGCCCAAATCTTGCTTAAGAAGAAAAATACCTTTTGAAGCTATTCCCTTGACCAAAGGAAATTACCAGACTTTAGCCTACTTAGAAAGTTGATAAATGCTGTCACTCTCTGAATCTGCCTCTGGCCTTCCTCTTGATCTGTGCAGTCTCCTTTCAGTTGGAGCTCTAGTTAAAGCCATGTCTTATTTCTATTTTTTCTGTATGAAAACGCCCCAAAGACAGTGCATGGGCAGCCTCCTACTTTGACCATGAGACGTTAAGAGACAACATGACAATTTCTGTCTCTGAAGTCACCAAAGACACTATCATGAAGGTCATGGTTCTGTACTTGGGGTACAGTCTGGCTTATGTTGAAGAAAGAGGTAAAACCCCTGGACATAGCAAATCCAGGTCCTCCCAGTCCTGAGAGCAAACATCACATGCTGCACTATGATTAGATTCTCTGTCTTTCAATATTTGAAAGGTAACAGCTCAAAAAAAGTAAAAATTTTTCTTCCTTAAAATCTGCAGCAAGGTGATGGAGCTTTGAATTTACCTTTGGGGTCTACTTGAGGAAGTCTTTTTACAAACAGAAAGCATCATTAATCCAGGAAAAAGAAAGGACAAAAGTCCCCAAGTGCAGATGTTTCTGGGTGAATCCAGGAGCATCCCCAGAGAAACTCTGCAGTGGAAGTAGATGGGTATCTGAGATGGGCATCCAACACTTTCCTGTTTTATGGAGCAGGGAGAAGGTGCCCAGAGAGACAACTAGATGTGTTCCTTTTTGTGGATTTAGAACGCAGACTCTAGAAGGAAATGTGCTAGCAGGAAAAGAAGCAATGAACCAGGAGACATCTTCCTTGATGCAATGCATGGCATGGAATCCTTTAGAATGCCACAATACCACTCTGTTTTGCAGTGTTCTGGAATTTTCCTGGTGGAAGCAGTCTTGCTTCTGTGTAGGAATGCCCAACGGAGTGGCATTGCGCTATTTGTTCTCCTGAAAGAAGGTGGTTCTAAGCTACAATGAAAACAGGATTGGAGACCTGTTCCCTGCCTCAAGAGAGGCAGGGAAAGTGTTGGTGGCCCAGATATTAGTGGCTCATGGTGGCCCAGAGAGGGGCCACCAAGAAAGCCAGAGTGGTCTCTGGCCTCTGCCCTGTAGGAGCATATATAGGAACCTCATTGTTCTGCACTCCTTGTTCTTCCATATCCAATGGAACTGGGTCTTGGCCATGCACTGGGGAACCAAGAGGGACACAGAGGGGCAGCAGCCCTTGCCAAAGGGAGAGCAGCACAGTCACTTTCTGCCAGGAGGCATGTCCTGCACTGGCACAAGTGAGGGAGCCAGCAGGAATGGGGTGGGGGACAATGCCAAGACAATTGTCCAGGCTTCTCCATAGAGAAACGGACTTCTAAATATAATTATTTACATTCTCATTGAGATTATGTCACATTTCTTACAATGGTGGTGAGACTTCAGTGAATTTTCCACAGAAGTCAGTATGGAAAGATGTGGAGCTAAATGTGTCTAAAAAGGCAAAATGTTTCAACAGCGTAGCTACTGAGGAGCAGTAGTCTGTTGGTGCACTGTTAAGCATGCATTTCCTATTTACCTGTATTTGCCTATCTCACTCTGCTAAGAATCCTACAAATGCAGAAACACTACTATTTTTTCACTCCAAGAATATCATCTGATTATTCAATCATACATACTTATAGGAAGGGCACATAGGACTTGTTTTGTCATTTATCTTTTTACTTTTTTTCTTTTTCTAGAGTGAATATGAATTATGTTGAAAATAATTAATTTTGAGGATAATGATTAAATGAAAGTTTCAAAGTGAAACAGTAGAAAGTAAATCTTAGCAGTAAGGACTCTAGCTAAGAATTCCACTTAGTTATTTTGTAACTGTAAAAAATGTCTCTCAAATATTTTCTCATATACTAAAATATAAGTGAGACAACTGCTCCCTTGGCAACTCAGCAGCTCCTATTTCCTGTGTATTTTTCTTGGAAAATGTTACTTTTTCTCTCCATAGGCCTTACTAGAAAGCTGAGTCAAGAGTATGAGATGCCCTTGGACACAAACCTGACACCTTCAGGCCTCATGTCTGCATCACCCTTGGTATGCGCCCAATAAGCTAGCACCCATTCTGCTGACACTGAGCCTCCCGCACGCACCTGTGCTGCCTAGACTGTCTTTCTGATTCTCTTGGGCCCTCTGCAGCCTAGATCCACAGTGAGCAGAGACTACTTTTCTCTGACCAACCCACATCTTGACACCACTTGTAAATGGGATTTTTTATCTCCACTTTTTTGATTTCATGCTAATGTATAAATGCAATTAATTTTTGCAAGTTTTTCTTGTACCTGGCAACTTTGCTAACTTCAACTATCAGCTATAGCAGTAGTTCATGGGGTGGAATCTATGTAATTCACAGTGTTTTCCATCTACAAAATCGTGTCATAGCAAATGGCATGCTTTATTTTTTTCCTTTCTGGAAGCTTATTATTTATTTTTGTGGCCTAACCATCTTGGCCAGAACTTCTCTTACAATGCTGAGTAGAAATGACAGGTATGGACACCATGGTCTTGTTCTTGATCATAGTGGAAAAGTCTCTCATCATTAAGTGTGACACCATCTGTCGTTGTTGCAGAGACTTTATTATCAAAGCAAGGAGTAAATGGCTTTGGGATTTGTCATGTGAAAACAGAGCTACATGTACTTTATGGTTCATTCTTCCCCATTGCTGATTTGAGTCCCTGTTTAGAACTCGATTTCCCCAAATTGTGAGTATTTCCCCTTAGACCTGTGGTAACAGGCACACTCGAGCCCTGTGTGACATGGGGCACTGCTCTCCCTAACCCTCTCAGGTGGCTCTGAACTCAGTCATTTCCTCATGTCTGTGCAGTGTGTTGCTTTTTACTCAAGTGAATGCTCAAGATGCGCAGGCCTTTTGAGAACTCTGTGACAGGTTTCTCACTCTTTTGTCCTGAGGCAAGCTTTGTCAGGCTCTGCCTGTGTCTCCCCTGCCTGTGCAGTGCCCAGGGGACTTTCCCCAGGATAACAAACTGGGATCATCATGGCGTTTCCAACTCTTATCTCTCGTCTTTAAGGAATTATGATTTTGTGTTGTCTAGTGTCCAGTTTGGAATGACATTCTTTCATGCACTTTTTTGTTTTATTTGTATCAAGCAGGAAAGAAAATCTGGTCACTTGACTCCATCTTGATATCAGCAGAGTCTATTCAGTGTATGCACTTTGAGATAAGAAAGACTTAGTCATGTTTAATTGCCAGTAGGGGAAAAAGCCAGCAGAATGGAAAATGTAAAGCTAAAGCAAGAGAAAGAGAAAAGGGACTCTGGGGACAGGTCCCCAGGAAACAGGTTCCCACTCACAGGATCAGCTCAGAAAGGAGACGGAAGTGAGGAAAATTTAGGGCAGAGTTGGTGTCTTGCTGTCCTGAGGTTAGGAAGTCGGAGCGAGCTTTCTGTGTTATGTGGCATGTTCTGCAGTACTTGCGGCAGGGAGTGGTGGAGGAACAGGGTCTGCTGTGTGAGGAGGGTAAGAACACTCAGGATGTCTGCAGGGAGCCTGCTGCGCTTCAGGGCTCCCCCTCCCTGGCCTGTCATTTGGGTGATGTTCCCAGGAGCTCTCAGGTGAGGGTGCCGCTCAGGGGAAGGTGGGGAGCAGGTGCGTTCCTGAGTTGGCCCAGAACTGGGTCGTATGAGAAGTGGCAGTACTTGGCAAGAGCAGTGGAAGTGGTACAATACACAGAGTGGTTTCAAGGAACAGATGATGAAGATTTAAGGAGAAAATGAAAGAATGCAAGGAATATAAACTCCTAAAAAGATGAAGAGTGAGTTTAGTGGGAAAAATAATAATGTTTCCTCTCCTTTGAAAATTTATTCTGTTAAAATCTATTCACAGATCAAAAGTAGTACCTGATTTTTCCTTCACAATCCCATGAGACAGCAGGTGTCATCAAACCTCTTTTAGAGTTGGAGGCACTGAGATATACGGAAATTGCTGACTTTGCAAAGGATCACTCAGGAAATAACAGTGTTAAGATCCAAACAAGCGTCTCTTCCCTTCAGCCTGATGCTCCCCACAACCCCGCCTCTAAACCAGAATCTTTGCCAGATTGCTCCAACTAGACCTCCCCTCACATGCCAATAATAACCAGATCTTAGCCCTTTTGCTCACAGTATAACTCAGTCCTTTATAATTCTTTCCTTACCCCCCAACTTGAATGTCATTACTGGAATGTCAATACCATACATGTGGTCATCATTTTTGCTGTTTTCTAAACAGCAGGGGCCTGGTTCTCCTGAGTCACTTCTTCTCCAGACCAATTCATTTCACATCCTCTCACTTGCCAGGGTGATTGTGCTCATGGTTCCCCCTTATCTTGAGAATTCAGCTAAGATGACACCTGTTCTTAGAACTTAAGTTTGCCAAGCTCTCCCACAAAATCCTTTACCTGCTCCTTCCCTGGGACGCGTTGTGCTGCATCCTAACCTTATACCTCTGTCTTGTGAGCAGCACTTTACTTCTCTGAGACCCGCTAGTTTCAACCTCTACCACTTACTGGCCAGAAAAATAGAGTTCATACCAAGGTGAAAAAAGAGAGTGGGTGGATTAGATATGTAGATGCATTGTTGTATTCTACTGCAGGGAGCAGAATATCAGGGTTTCACAATTTATTGTGTGGCTCATTAAGCACACAATAGGTTTTGGTTTCTAAAACAAAATTTGTGAAATAAAAGGAGAATTTTAAATAGAAGAAAAATTTGTGAATAGAAGGAGAATTTTAAAATTGTGTTTTCTCCAAAGCTAAATTCAGCCATCCTCGGGTGCCCTCCACTGTCCCAGCCTTCAGGGAAGTTGTGAGCTAGCACCATCGAACTCTTTCTTTCGTCAAGCACAAGGGGTTTTTCTGTGGCCTTACAGGTTGACCACACAGTCTCTTTCCTGAATCATGCTATTTTGAGAGAGAAAGGGACCATATGGTACTTTCAGCAGAACAGCATTGTGTAGCTGGATTTTTCTAGGCAAGCAGGATAATCAGTCTCCTGCTTTACAGGAGCCTTGGTCATTTCTATAGCCTCAGGAGAGCTAGCTAAGGCCCTGGGCCATCAAATGATGACGTCAGATGCCACCATCATGCTGGACCATCAACCACCCACAGGGTGTGAGCGGGGCTCCTGACTGTTACAGAGAATTGAGGGCTCCCAAGCTACACTGCCTGTTTGTGGGTCCCACCCAGCATTCCTTCCCTGAAAGGTGGTGTAGGTATTTAGTATACAGCAGGGCTTGTGTCCTACACTTGGTCATGACCACTGAACGGAAGATCCTGCACTGGGTGGTCTGAGTTATTATCTGGGCAGGGAGAAAAAATGCAGTCAGGAAAGGAGACACATCCCCAAGAAAGAGTAAATTCACCATGAAGCCTGCAGTTTTAATGTTCCATATTACCCACCATGTATCTGAACATAGACATTTACACAGCTACATAAATATGATAAACCTCAGATGTTGGAATGATTCCGCTTTAAAGTGGACAAACACTAACATAAGGACAGTGAAACTAAACACAGAAATCACAAGGTTCACAAACGAATCAGCTACAAGAACTGCTGGACCAGGAGCCAACTCACATGTAAAGGGGGACGTGTGAGTCGTGTGCACACCCTGGTCCTCAGCACCATGTCAACAGTGAAATAAGATGGGGCACGCCCCGGGTAACTGACTGCAGGGAACCTGGAAGTGTGCGTGCCCCTGCTGCTGCTCATCCAACAGCTCTGGGAGTCACTTTTTCAGTGCCCAACCCTAGCTCTAGCCTTCCCGCCCTTGGACTTGGTGTTGCTGCCAGATCCCAGCCACAGTCCTCTTCAGATTTGCCCCTTTCCAATTCAGGTGCCCCACAGGCTCCTGTGCCATTTGCACTTACACATGCACCTGGATGGCCAGTCTCCCCCCAAACCTCCTATCCACTCACATGCTCAGCCGATGGCCTCGGAAGGCTGTACGAGGTCCCTCTGCACCAGCACCCTGAAAAACCGTAGCACAGTCTCTCTGGAAAGGTGCTGCTGAGGACTCGGGCCTGATGCAGAACACCAGGACCCTCCGCCACCCCTCGGAGTCACGTCCCTGCCTCACCCCCAACACAGCCAACTGTTCTCCAGCCTTGCAGTACAGGCATTAAGAGAATGCTTTAAAAATGGGATTTTATGGTGCGCAAACTCTGAGGGATGGTTCCTCTCACATAGCATATTCCTCTGAAATCCACTCACAGCATAGAATTTGTTATCTGTGCCAGTGGTGGCACATGCCAGGCTTCATTTCCTCCCACTGATACACTTCAGTGATGCAACAACACGCACAGCATCATCTGTTCTATTCAGGACAGCCCATGAGTTGTTAGGTCCTGCTCAAAGCCACTGTGGGTCATAGTACATCACCTTTGGCCTTCGGTCTGTCAGCCTCGCTAGGATGCAAATGTAAGCCTTAGGGAGCAAGGCACCTCTCCCTACTTTCAAGTTTGCTTCAGACACGCAAAGCGGTTGCTCTCTAAAACCCCACCTTCAGCAGGGTAAAACCTCCAGAGAGATTTCTGGGCCCCTCCTCCTGCATGTGTCTGTCTGACATGACGAACCAGGTGTCTTTCTAATGAACAGCAGCTGGATTCTGTTAGAGCACACCTTACCCTCCCCATGAGCCTTGAGGGGAACTTGTGTCCTCCGCGGAAGGCATGCCGAATCCCACCGCTTACATTCCTGGCTGGCTGTGCTTTTGGGGTGGACAGTATAAAGGAATATCTGTTCCACATTGTGGTTTCGGGTACCCACGGCTTGGATGTTCTGTGCAGTGAGAGAGGAAGGGAGGCAAAAATTCTAAGCTCCTTCCCCCTTTCCACACAAGCAGGCGCAGCAGCAGGATGGCATCATTTTCCAGCTCCTGGCCCCGTGTGCATGTGTAAGGAAGCTGTGAAGGTTTTGGCTGCCCTTTTGCAGCTTCTGTTGTTTTCTGGGGCACAGTGGGATGGGTAGTCTGTGCTGTGGCAAGACATGCCAACAAATTGCATCACTTCTGCCTCGGTGACCGAGGACAATGACATGCCATATGCCAGCGGCAGGAAATGAATGGGGCTCATTTACACTGGCACTGGGTGCTCCAGCCCGCCACTCTTCTGGGCCCATCCGTGGCAAATTGTAAGTAGGCAGAGGTGCAAAAAACCCCCACCTTTCCCAGGCATGTGGATGGTGCTGGGCTGGGAGCAATTGCCCAGGGAGTCCTCAAAGAAGGTATGTGCCCCTTTTCATAGGAATGGTAGCCTCATAACTTCAGAAAATCACCAGCTAAAATCAGCACTTTCTGCTCCCCTGCACCAAAGGAAAAAACAAAAGAAAAATTGTTAAGTGCCCTCCAGCTGCAAAGAGAAAACAAAAACTCAGTAGGTGCCGTATCTGTGCACTTGGAGCAGTGTGCAGACATGCACAGGCTGCAACAAAGGGCTGTCCCCTCAGTGACCTGTGCCTGGACCACACCCAGCAATGGGGCAGGCTCATATCTGACCTCTGGCCTCTCTAGAATCACCTCATTCGTCTCCATGCATGAAAACAGGGGATGCTGGGTAATGATTGAAGAGCCAGAGTCCCAGAGACCCCAGTCACTAATGAGCAAGAAACAAGCTTGTTGGGAGTGACCCTCATATGAAGGCCCAGCAAGAGCTCTCTGGTGGCCTTTGTTCACTGTATTTTTTGTAAGGGCAGCAGTGACACATGTGGCCATCACACATCTCTGTCTTTAGAGTCACTGTAATAATTAGTGCCATTATTGGAGGTAGGCAAACAGACTTCGGGCGACGTTTTGGCTGAGCGACACTTCTTATGCAATAATAATAATTGACACTTTGCGGATCGTTTTATCCTGTGTTAAGATGCCCCTCGGGCTTTTAGTAGTTTGGCCTTGCTACCAGTCTCTGTGAGAAGCTGGTGCAAACTGGCTTGGCTTGGGTCGTGGGGAGAAACAGGTAGAAGCCAGCTTTGCAGGGGGTATGGCCAGAGCTGTTGGGCCTACAGCAGCAATGCACCCAGGCTCTGAACTCAAGAAGGAATGTAGCGGATACCAAGAAACAGAACAAGGACCCAAAATAGCAAACGAGCATCTCATGCTGCTGGCCCATCAGCTGTTCAAAAGTGGCCGACAGAAGCATCCATTCTGCCCAGCACTCATGCAGCCAGCAGACACTCCTTTCTCAGCAAAGTCTCTTGTCCAGAAATTTAAAGCGTGATTCCACACCCTCTGACTTCGGCATCATCCTCACTTCCAACTAGTGTTATGGTCATGACAACTAGAGATTTCCGTGGTCTTGCCTTCTTATTGAATGCATTTTAACTAAAATCATAGGAACTAATTTTCATTATAGGTAAACTTCTACACTCCCTTAAAGGTGGGGGAGGGAAAATCCTGACCCCACTGCCGTACATACTTGCACTGGATTAAACCAAAGGAATTGTCTTTCCGTTTACTTCTCGGAATCTTGAATCACTTATGCCCAGGTCTTGGGTTGGCTGAGATTTTGCCCTGTGTCCAATGTGGCTCCTTGGTGAGAGCTATCAAGAACCATTAGAAGGGTCTGGGCTGCTCCCACACCATGGAGTTTCCTCAGAGAGGAGCCATTCTGTCCTACGGCAGAACTCCTGGGCCTCAACCCACTCCCAGAAGAGAGGTGAAGTGCAAGCAGCCAGGGGAGGGCACGGCACGAGCTCCTCTCCCCTCTGCAGCCACAGGTCATGTCCCTGATTGCTGACAGGACATGGGGATGCCAGGCACACACGTGCCAGCAGAGCCTGATGGGCACTACATCACCTTCATGGAGCCTAGCAGCCTGGCCTCGGAGGGAGGTTTGGGAATGAATGAGATTTCCGAACACACTATCCTTTAGGGTTCAGCATCTATTTCCCCAAAACACACTAGCATTACTACAACTCGCTTTTTGGCTTCTGAACATAATTTAATGGTGCTGCAATGCATTGATAATTTCAAGGAGCCCAAACTTTGTACTTTAGTTTTTAATGTGCTGGTTTAACTTTCTGCTTTTGCAGTGAGGGCATGTAGAGTGGGGATGGAATGATTTGGGCCATCACTGGTTTTTGTAGTTTACTCCATATATTGTGCTGCTTCTCTCTATAGCCAGGTGCTGCATCGCTGGACCTATTCAAAACTCAGGGAAGTAATGAGTGCAGAGGAGGTGTTCCAAGGCTGTCTGAGAGTCCTTGACCTGATCTTTCTGCCACCAGGGTATGCATGTTGTTTTCTTTTCTTTTTGCATTATGTTCTGGATTCTGGAAGTTTGTAGACTGAGGTGATTACTACCAATACCTTTATCCTCAGTAAGAGTAAGAACCATATTATTGTGTTAGTGAAGTGTACCCATCCCTTAGTGCTGACTTCCAGGCCTTTCTCCTCTCACTTCCCCTCTCTTCCCTTTTTCATGCCCCTGTCTTGTCATGGTATAGGAGTTTGAATGCCCAGAACCACGTGAGACCCCTGACCCTGCACTAGGGTACACCCAGCTTGTTAGCTTTCCCACTAAGCCCTGGATGCCTGGTCTGGTTCTGTGTCCCATAGGCTGGTGCTACCTCGACAGGGGCAGTGGTGGTTCCATCATGCTGATACTTCTTGTTGATGCCCACAGACATTTCCAGGGAACCAGCCTGCAGTCTGTTGGTTTCACCCACATGTCACCGGAGCTTCCTTTTCAGTACTCTCTGTAGTATTCAAGCCCCCCCCCCACTCCAGGAGACTTGGAGCCTCTCAGGATAAACCCAGGCACACCAGCCTTGGGGTGTGCTCAGTTTTCCTCCAACCCATCTAACCCCCCGGAAAGGCCAAGCTGAATCACAAACGTAAGGTTAGTCCAACTTCTGTTCTCTCCCATTCTCCATGCTTTGCTTTCTGGCTTCTGAACATAATTGATTACATTTTTTAAAAAAAGACTTCAAAAAAATTCCTAAAACTAACAAGTTTAGCAAGATCAATGGATACAAAAATGAGATGAACACTCAAACATCAACTGCATTTCTCTATACTGAGTACATGAACCTAAAATCAAAAATACAATACCATATACAATTGCTCCAAAGAAAATGAAATACTTAGACTTAACTCTGACAAAATATGTACAGGATCTGTGATCTACAATTTATAAAATGCTGCTAGAATCAATCAAAGAAGACTTGTATAAATGGGGTAATGGCCATATTTATGAATTAGAAGATCCCCCATATGAAAGATTTCAAATATCCTAAAAGCAATTTGTAAATTAATTTGATTCCTGTGAAAAGCTCTACAAGGTAAACTTAGATATCAGTAAGACATAGACCAGAATTTTCTAAAATTCTGCCATGGAAAGGCAGAGAACCTGGGACCCATAACACAATTCAGAGGAAAAAAAAGAATGGCAGCAGCCAAGACCTATGTATCAAAAAAAAATAAACAAATAAATAAAGCATGAAGCAAGCCCCACAGAGAGATGCCCTGTGATTTCTCTCATAGATGCCAAGATAGTCAAAACAATTGGATACCCCCAGGCATTCAGTAGTGGACCTCTGTCTAATCCTCCACACTCAAATTGATATGGGCTTAAATGTAAGTGTAGAATTATAAAACTTTTAGAAAAAAGTAGAGAATACCTATATACATGGATTGGCAAAGTACTTTGACTTAACATCAAAACATGATCCATAAAAGGAAAAAACTGGATCTCAGCAAAATTTTTAACTTTTGGTCTGTGAAGGACTTTGTGAAAAAGATGAAAAGGCAATCTGCAGACTGGAAGGAAACAAACATCACATTTCTAACCAATGACTATGACATTGTATAAAGAAATCTCAGAAGAGAAAAATTCAATTAGAATATGGACAAAAGACATGAAGAGACAGTTCTCCAAAAAGGAGTTGCTGATGGCAGATAAGTACCTGAGAAGATACGCATATCATTTACCATTAGGCAAATGCAACCTGAGGTCACAGTGAAATTATCACTGTGTTCCTGTCAGGATGGCTAAAATAAATAAGCAGTGACATTACCAGCTTCTGGTGAAAATGCAAAGACATGGAGCCACTCACAGATACTGGCTATATAACCACTAAGAAAACAATGTTTCCAGTTTCTTAAAACGCTAAAGATGGGCTTCTTCCTACAACGTCGTACTTGGAATCCTAGGTATTTACTCCCAGAGAAATGAAGATATGTTCACACAAAAATTTAAACTTGAGTTTCCATAGCAGCTCTACACATAATAACCAAAACCTGGAGGAAACACTACGCTCCTCGCAGGTGGTGCAGCCTCACCATGGCACGCTGCTCAGCACAGACAGGAGTGTGGATGCAGTCCACAGCTCAGAGAGGCTTCAAGGGAGCCGTGCTATATAAGACACACCAAACTCAAAGTGCATCCTGTTATCTGTCATTCTTGAAACGTAGTAGTAAAGATGCTTACCAGGGAGTGGTCGCCACGTTCAGTGAGGGTGGAGCAGTGGTGGCTGTGCTATAAAAAGTTCCTGACAGATGCCTGCAATGGAGATATTCCTGGATGTGGGGCCAGTCACACAAATCTGTGAATGGGTCCAAATCGCAAGGAACTAAATACTTACACACACCCTGTGACCATTAGTCACTTGAGTGGGGTGAGGAATGTCTAGATGACCAGTAAAGCACAGTTCTTGGTGTCTCTGTGGAGGACTGATTGCAGACCAGAAAACTGAGGGAAGACCCTCCCCAGGTGTGGATGGAACCAACAAATGGGCTTATAACCCAAGTGGAATAAAAAGGGAAAGGTGTGAGTGTCCCATTTTGGAAGCGTTCTAGTCATCACCATTGCCTTTGGACAGCAGCCTCCAGTTTCTCTAACCCTCCAGCACAAAGTTTCACCTGCATCCTTGATCCATCTTACCCTATGGCCCCTGTCTTCTTAGGCTGAGTGTCTCCTGGATCATTCAGCTTTCCAGTGGGCTCTTCCACCTCTAACACAGATGGCCATGTGACTTCTCCTGTCTCTTTTCACATAAACTGGCCTAATAAATCCCCTTACATATAGTTTCATGTAATTTTTTACTGATAAATATGGATACACTTTCTATTAATTCTGTTCTTCTAGAGAATCCTAACACACACACACACACACACACACACCTGGGAAAACCAATGAAATGAGGTGTGGAATGAGGTGAAGGACAGGGCTTGCTCCTATGGCCAGTACTTGGCCCTAACAGTTCTGTGATTCTGCAAGATGCATCGGAGGCAGAAGCCATGAGAAGGACCTGCAGGTTCTGGGTACCAACTCTCACAACTACACAATTTCTCAAAATAAAAGGTGGTGAAATAGCTTGCTCTTCTTCTGTAGTTTACAGATAAAATCACAAACATTAAACTATAATTGTTAAAACAACTATGTTTCATAGTCTTTTATTATAAAAGTACAGTTGGTGAATGAGTCATAAAGTTGTTAACAACATGAAATGTAACAATTTGCACATCTCTATAAAACATGAAGCAGATTTTGACTAGGTTTAAAATGCAGTGTCTAAAAGAAAGCAGTGTCATAGTGAAAGATAAAAAGCTGAAATGTGTGATTAGGCCTTAGTCTTTAAAGACAGGGTCACATTATACATAAGCATTTATTTTCTAAGGTTTAACTGTTATTATCTTTTCTGCTTAGTATCTGATGCCCTTTTTGTTTGTATACCGGTCCCATCTTTGGTTGGAAATAAGAGCAGTGGAAGTCCATAATCTCACCAATTTCAAATACCACAGACACTTCTGCTGTTCGGACTCCAAGGCTGGGGTCTGTCATGCTCCAAAGACAACATCCCAAGGCAAGGTAACATCCCAAAAAAGAAAGAAAGTCACCTCTCTCCTGAGGGTCCACCTCTATGTTCTTTGAATGTGTACTTTAAATTCTACCTAACCTCTTTATGCCGCTTACTGACCTAACTTTTCTCTATGGTGGACATCAGCAAAACTACAATCTGTCCCACGGCTGAATTGAGGCAAAATTTCCCATCTTCATTTGGGGACCTCCTTGGACCCTGTCCAGTAGCATTTTCTTTCATAATCCAGCTCCAGCAGAGAGACAGGAATTGGGACTACAACTTTGTTTCAATCTGGCCAAAGAGAGAGATTAATTGGCAGGAAAAGTGACATGTTCTGGTGTTTACTAATAGAAAAAAGAAAAAGGACTCAGGGTAGCTTCAGCGTTAGAGAAAACACTGTTATGACTGACATAAGTAAAAGTGCTAAATAATATGTCTTAGGAAAAATTCTAACTGACCAGTCCACTTACAGTTATAAATCTAGGAAAAGACTGTTATATCTTAACATGGTCTATACATCAAAAGCTGCACTATGAGTTAATATAATTGCTTTATGTCATACATATTATTTTTGTCTGTTTGCCGGCTAATCTGTTTTCAATAGTTGGCTAAAGTACCTGCAATGCCTTCATATTTTTTTTATTCGTCCTTTTTTTCTTTCAAAAACAAAGAAAAAGAGGGGCTAGGGGTATAATTCAGCAGCACAGCACCATCCTGATAAGCACAAGGTGGTGAGTTCAATTCCCAGTACAAAAAGAATAAAAATGATGATACAGAATTTCTAAACAAACAGAAGGTTAACACTGGTTAATATTTTGCATATTGTTTTGAAAGTAGTTGCTCAGAATACAAGATATAGGCATAAAAAATGATCAAACAATTGAACAAATGAAAGCATAAACTATTGTTTATGATAAACTAATAGAGATTAGTAGTAGTTAACTATCTTGTGTATGTGTATATATACATACGTATCAGAATATGTATATATACATATAATCTTTTCCCTTATTTTCTCCTTTCCCCTGTCCCAATTGTTCTTTCTTTTGAGCAGTTTATTTGCCTTTCACTTTCAAGCTCAAAAATTTTCTTTTCAAAAACATGGAGAAAGAAAGAAAAAACTGCTCCATGATTTTGAAAAGAAATTTTTTAGTTCATATCAATTTCTTTTTTCCTTTTAATTTTGCCCTTACAGATATCTGGCAACCCTTAATCAGTCTATCAATCATCAATAAATATATGCAAATATTCAAAGATTACCAAGGTTAATTTCAATAAATAAATAAATAAGTAAATATTACACAGATATTCAGGAGTTACCAGGGCTACCTAATTCAAAACATTAGAGAATAAGAACTTTAAAATTAGCTAACACAAAGGTTATATATGATTTAGGTTAATATGTATGTTTCTGTGTGTTGATACATAAATCTATGTGTTATGCTCCATAAATCTATTTAAAATGAAGTATTAATAAGTGACACTAATGCACTTAGCCCATGACTTTTGCTCATATGTTTTAACAATGAACTAATTTAAATTGATTGGTAAGATAAAAGTAACAATGACTGTAGAATTGGGATCATGCTTTTCCCAGGTTTTTAGTCAATCAAGATAATATTTATCTTTGTTAAAAACAATTTATAGACCACCCAGAGGAGCTATGCAGGGCAGAAAGGGTCCAGGAGAGACCTTCTCCAACCCAGAGGACCTTGGCGGGCCTTTGAGAGCACAGGTGACGCCTCCCCAATTCAGAGGAACCAGAGTGGGTCTACAGACTCCCAGAGACATAGTAGAGCCCTGGTTGGGTAATACACCATGAATAGGTTGGTCTGGTGGCCTGGAAAAGTCTAAAATAGCAGTAACAATATGAGCTAAGGGTTGGTTCACATAGATACTCCTAGGCTCATCAGCCCAGGAAGAATCTAGGACTCGCCCAACTGGCCCCACAGGAGGAATGCTGGTGACTGGCCCCTGCTCTGTGCTGTGGGGCCTGGCAAGTACGTGAACCTCAACCACACAGTAGGACCCTGACTAACCTGCACATGATGGACAGATAAGGCTAGCAGGATTAAGAAGACTGAAATATGAACCAAGAGGTGAAAAGGTCATGACAAAAGGGCAAAATGCAATCTCAGACATCCAAGAAATCCAGCCCATCCAGAACAAGTAAAAGAGACATCAGCACAGAAGACACTAGGAGACACACCTAAAATGTCTGAAAAGATAACAAGCAAAGTAAAGAAACAAATCCATGAGGATACAGAAGAAATTAGATCAAAAATAATCTCTCAGATTAAAAAAAGAAATGGCTACTTTAATGAAGGAATTGCTCAACATTGCTAGAGAAGACAGAGATAAGAAAAATACAGGAGCATAGGAAGAGGATAGAAACCTTGAATGTAAAATAGAGGAAAGAAATAGAATGCATGGAACAGATTCAAAAAAATAGTCAGGAAATTAAAAATTCCATTGAAAGCTGGCAAAACCACTTGAACTAAACTAAAGATAAACTTTCAGACATTAAAGACAGGATTGAGGCTAGTGATCATGAAAGGAAAGCTCTCTTAAAAATAACAAGGGACCACAAAGTAATAATTCTACAGCTCCAAGTCAATGCAAAGAAAAACAATATAAGACTGATAACTGTCAGTGAAAAATCAGGAGTCAACACAAATGACATAAAAAAACTATTTGCAGAAGTAATAGCAAAAAATTACCCAAGCATGGAAACTGAATCTGCCATACACATAAGTGAAGCGTATAGAACTCCAAACAGACATAACCAAAATAAATCTACAGCTAGATATATAATAATGAAAATCCCAGAAATTCAGCACAAAACAGAATATTAAAAGCTGTTAAGAGAAAAGAAACAGACCATCTGTGAAGGAAAGCTCATTAGAATTATGACCACCTTTTCAACACAAACCCTCAAGTCAAGAAGAATTTGAAGTATTTCAAACCCTGAAAGGTAACAAGTTCCAACCAAGACTGATGTATCCTTCAAAAATATCTTTCAGAATTAATAGAGAAATAAGGTACTTGTGCAACAAAGAACAACTAAAGAAATTCATGTCCATCACACCAACCCTAGAAAGAGTACTGAAAAATATGCTAGATGGAGATAAAAATGACCATAATTCCCAGAAAAACAATAGAGAGAAACCAGCAGGTAAGACAAGTAGTTAATAGAGGGGAAGAGCATGGGAACCAACAATAGGAAAATAACATGATGAAGATAAGCCAATACCTATCAGTTATACATCAATGCAAATGGTCTCAATTCACCGATCAAGAGAAACAGACTGGCAGAATAGATCCAGAAACAAGATTCAATGATATGCTGTATACAAGAAATACATTTAACTCAAAAAGAAACTCATAGACTGAAAGTCAAAGGATAAAAAAAGAAATACTCCATGCAACAGGAACCTAGAATAAAGCAGGGGTAGCTATTCTGATTGCAAACAATGTGATCCTCAAGGCAAAAAAAAAAAAAAAAAAAGATCAAAAGAGATAAAGAAGGTCACTACATACTTGTTAGGTATTCAAGAGGAAGAGATAACACCATAAATATATATGCACCAAATGTAAATATTCTAGCTACTAAGTTTTGTTACCTCTGTGATATGAGCTAACTTTGTGTTATGCACTTCAGACTTACATTTTTATTCTTTGGTGCTGGTCATCTCAAGAGGCCTCTAAATCTACAGAGCAGAAGCCAGATCTGAGTTCTGAGCTCTACAGTAAAAAAATTTTTGAATGGCCCAACAACCACCAAAACATAGATTTTTTTACTTAGTGTAATCATTGGCCATTATTATAATTAAAATAGGAAGACAATAGTATTCTTATTGACAAAGTAGGGAGGCGTTTGTATGCTCTTGTTTTACATGGGTAAACTCCTCAAAACAGAAGTTAATGTTAAAGATAAAATGCTTATTCCAAATGCTTCCTAATTTTATCTGACATCCACAATTTTCTAGAGGCACTATTCATCAAATAGTCTACTATTAATCTTTAGTTCCTGTTTAGTTAATAAGATGGTAAAATAAAGCTTAAGCATCAATGCCCTGCCTTTATTTCCAGATTATGAAAAAAAAATGATGATTCTTCAAACAACAGAATCCAATATTCCTTTGTCTTTTTCAGATTAGTTAGAGTAAGGCTTTTGATCCCTGGCTAGGTAGGGTCAACCTCCTCCTACAGCCTGAAGCAGTCATAAGAAGGTCAATTTTCAGTCCCTCTGTATCCCTGAAGAGTAAGAGATCCAAGACTTGGAGGACATGAGGTTGAATAGCAGAATAGAAGAAACAAAGATGAATAAAAAGAGACAAGGAAAATCATAATTTCAGAACTGTACTTTTACAAAGACTGTAACTTCAGGACACAATCAACGTAATTCAAGGTTACCCACATCCATATCTATACTCTCTAGTCTTGTTTGTAATTCTCTTCAGATGATCCCAAATTCCTGAAAGATGTCATAAGTTCATAAATTGGGTTGGCAGATGAGGTAAAAGATAGAAACTTAATATTAAGAAACAAATTAGACTGAGCCCCTGCCTTCCTCCTATAAAATATATCATCCTTTTGCTTTCAACCTGTGTGGGGGCCACTGATTTTCTCCTACAAACACAGCCAAAACTTTCTATAGACTGACAAATTTCACAGCCAAAAATGCATAAATATCCCCAGCTACAGATTATAAAACAGTCCACTTTGCCAAGGAGTATAGTTCAGTGGCACATTCCTGCCTGGCAAGCACAAAATCTTGAGTTCAATTCCCAGTACCTAAAAAACTAAAATAAAATAAAATAAAATATGCCTCTCTCATGAGTGTCTCTCCTCTATTTTCTTTGAGTATATACTTTAAATTCTACCTAGAAAAACACTTCATACTTCTTTAAAAAGAGTGGATTTTAGAAAACAAAAGTGGTTTTCATGTTCAGAAACAACAGTTATAAAATGATGGCAAATTTCAAAAGCAATCTTGTTCCATAATGTGGATTTTATTTCATCTTTTAAAAAAATAAGAATTAGAACATAAGCAATAATATCTGACCCAACTTCATTATAATTTATTATTCACTTCTCAGATGTGGATAATCACATGGTGTCAACAAGCAAAAGGTCCTTCAGGTCACGATTTCTTCCTTTCACAACTAGATGTTTGTGCTGGCATAACGCGCTCCACTCACGGAGTACAGGTCAAAGCTGCCAGTAACTCCACTTTGTAGGCAGTGCAGCAAGGCAAAGGCCATCCTTACCAGGGCACATTGCTCAGCATCTCTTCCAGGCACACTCTGCCTGAGGCACTTGACAGAAGGTCCAAATTTGATAAGAAAAGTAATGAAACATCACTCAGGTACTTCAGAAAGAATTTCCTGTGCACAGGCAAGACTTCTGAGTGACAGCATGGTAGCACCCTCAACTAGAGAGAAACAGTTCATCAATGAAACAGAATTGGCAAGGCGACAATTGGAACAGATGTGAACAGAAGTGGGTGGAGGACTTCAGGAGTCTGAAGGCCCCAGGCATGTTTGTGGCCTCAGGAGGCCAACAGATGCTAGACAACTGTTCTGTTGACTCAGAAGAGAAGTTTCTTAAAGAACATTTAAATTATGGTCAGTTTTCACAGACATTTAGTTGTCTTAAGAAGAAATAGCACAAAATCACATGAAATTCTACCATATTCAAAAAAGTATACATTAGAAATGCAGACATGCTCATGTATGTATGTCCCTTTTATCTGACAATTTTCCATGTTTCCCAGGTATTTTTGAACTTCTCTGTTGTCCTGCCATCATGAAACGGGCCTGTTTGGTTTTATGTTCTCTAAACAGCAAAGGATCCACTATACATTTCTTCTTCTTTCTTCTTTCTTCTTCGTCTTCTTTCTTCTTTCTTCTTTCTTCTTTCTTCTTCTTCTTCTTCTTCTTCTTCTTCTTCTTCTTCTTCTTTTCTTCTTCTTTCTTTTTCTTCTCCTTCTCCTTCTTGCTCTTCTTTTTCTTCTTCTTAATTCTTCTTCTTAATTCTTCTTCTCCTTCTTAGTTCTTCTTCTTCTTCTTCTTTCTTCTTCTTCTTTCTTCTTCTTCTTCTTCTTCTTCTTCTTCTCACTTGTTAATGAATTGAACACCAGGAGAAAGCAGATTTATTAGAATGGGATACGAACAAAGTGATCTCCTTTATGGCTCCAAGCATTTAGGAAAGCAAAAGAGAAAAAGGCAAGCAGATACCTGGAGCAGGGAGAGATGTCCATTGCAGCCACCACCCTGCTCTCTAAGCTCAGGACTGATGGTCTGGCACTGGCTTCATCAGCAGGACTCGGATCATATAGTCCAGTCTTTGCAAATGGTGACCACTACCTCACAGGCTGTCTTACAAGGTGCCCAGAAGATAACCGAGTTGCCAGAGCTTTACTCCAACCCTGAGAAGCACAGTTTCTTCAAGTCCCAAACTGCAAGATCTCAGAATAAGAGGGAGAACTCCAAAAGTGTCAAAGACGAGTACATGGAATGGAAGTGCATCTCTGTGTAATGCAGAATCCTCTTTCTAGACATGTGTGGAGGATACCATTCAATTGTCTTAGCATTAACCTAGCTATGTCCAGAGGGACCAACAGACAGACCAATCAATTCAGTCAAACAACCAGTTTGACCAGCTTCTCTATTGTTCACCAACTCAACTGATTATTCGACTGTAATGATCTGATCTCTTAGAATAGCATGTGTAAAACCCCAACTCACATAATGAGAAAAGAATTAAGACAACAAGATACACAGGTTGAAAATAATCAAATTTCCCATCACTAAGGGGAAGTGAATCTGCTTGTTTGTTCTTTGCTTCCAGTAACCACTGCCTTGCTTACTGGTATAGACACCACCTCAGTGCAAGAAGAAGCAAGTGATTTAAAATAACGAGACTTTGTTTTCAGTCATTTGAAAGCAGCATATTATAGATAAAAACACAAATTTCAGATTTCCAAGTTTCATTAATGGGAGGCCTGACAGGCATGGATTAGTCAGCTCTCCCATAGAATAACACTTGGAGGTTTTAGCGACTTCTGTGTGTCACACTCCAAACCTTCACTAAATTTCAGATTTCCAAGTTTCATTAATGGGAGGCCTGACAGGCATGGATTAGTCAGCTCTCCCATAGAATAACACTTGGAGGTTTTAGCGACTTCTGTGTGTCACACTCCAAACCTTCACTAGGTCTTGGGAGACCTTTCTATTAAGGAGACAGCCATCCATGTGCACACCAGTCAGAGCACAGCTGTTCTCAACACAGAGTGACCTTATCAACACTCTGAAACTCACGTTCCAATCAACACTAGTCTCAAGTCTGGAGCAAGCCAATACATATGTTCCTATCATTTTTGGCACAAGGTCTTCCATTAGCCAACAGCTATTTGGTTGGTGTGAGAAGCCCATATTTCTTTGGCTAAGAAACTTTTAAAGAACCCTCACTCCATCATAACTGCCCCTCAGTAAAGAGTCTGTTCCAAGTAATATGTCCAAAGAACACAGGCTGAGTTGTGCAGTTTGAGTTAAATATGGCTGAATAAACAAATAACACATCCTCCCTGCCTGTCTTAATTACTTTTCTCTCGTCACTGAGACAAAATACCTGACACCCAAAGTTAAAGAAGGAAGAGTTTATTTAGCTCACAGTTTGTGGAAGTTTCAGTCCATAATCAGCTGGCTCCAGGGAAGGGTGGCCCATGGCAGAGGGGCAATACTCCATGGAGGCAGAAGACAGCAAAAGCAAAAAAAGCAGAAAGGGAAAACCAAAACTCTTTTTCTCCTTTATGTCATATGCAAGCTACCCACCTCTTTCTTTCCCAGGCTCAGGGTGTTTACAAAGTAAGGACCCTGGCTTTTTGCTGAGTCACTTAAACTTCTAAACGTCTCAAGTTGGCACAATGAGCAGCATCCTAGAGCAGTAATGGCATGTCCTCTACACCCTGGGATGTAGAACTGCTGAGTTACTTAGTTAAGCTTCTAAACTTCTCAAGTTGACACAATGTATTAATTATTACAGAGTCTGAATCAATTTGGACTTTGATTTCTGAGATACTATCCAATGTCATCTCTCTCTATTTTTCTGCATAACTCATAATGACCTTTTTCTGTTTAACTCAACACAGTGTGCTCCAACAAGATCTCCATTTTAGACTTTAAATAGCATATTGTCTAAGGCTCAAAGCTGAGTGATTTTACTAAAGAATTATTTAAAAGTGATTCAGGTTCAACTTAAGAAATAAATGTATGTTCAGTGCTCGCTTCAGCAGCACATATACTAAAATTGGAATGATACAGAGAAGATTAGCATGGCCCCTGCACAAGGATGACATGCAAATTCGTGAAGTGTTCCATATTTTTATGCAATAAGAAATGAGAAAGGTGAAATTACTACAGACTCAGTGGAAATACAGAACATCATCAACACCTACTTTGAAAACCTCTACTCTCATAGGTTCGATAACACTGAAGAAATAGACACATTCCTAGATACATATGAACTACCAAAGCTGGATCAGGAAGATGTAAAACTGCTGAATAACCCAATTTCTATTACTGAAATTCAAAATGTAATTAAGTCCTTGCCTACAAAGAAGAGTCCAGGCCCAGATGGATTCACTGCCGAATTCTACAAGAAATACAAAGAAGACATAACTCCAACACTCCTGAAACTCTTCAATGAAATTGAAAGGGAAGCAATTCTGCCTAAATCATTCCTGGAAGCAAATATCACTCTGTACCAAACCAGAGAAAGACTCAACGAAAAAAGAGAACTATAGGCCAATCTCCCCGATGAACATAGATGCAAAAATTCTCAATAAAATATTGGCAAACAGGATGCAGCAAATCATCAAGAAGATTAGACACCATGACCAAGTGGGGTTCATCCCAGGAATGCAGGGATGATTCAACATATGCAAAACAATAAATGTAATCCACCATATCAATAGAGCCAAAAGGAAGAACCACATGATCATCTCTATAGATGCAGAAAAAGCTTTTGATAAAGTCCAACACTCATTCATGATAAGAACCTTACAGAGAATTGGAATAGAGAGTCTTTATCTCAATATGGTAAAGGCCATCTATGACAAACCAACAGCCAGCATCAT